>JASCZW010006597.1:0-109488 GCA_034211315.2 Aedes japonicus
ACTACTTCAGACTTGGGACGCATTGCTGTGAATGAATAAGGCGACACTTTACTTTTGAACACTATTTATTTAGAACTTTTAGCACTTTTGCGTCTACACACGTTGGAATCTAGTTTCGTTCTGATCTTATGGACTGCAAACGGACTGTACGTTTGGTTGCTTTGACAAACCAGGTGCCATTTTTTATTGCGTCGCTTCGCTTTGCACATGAAAGTATATAGGAGTATAAAAAAGGGGTTGGAGCTAAATGGCCTTCAACATCACTTACGCGTATATTTCCAGGTAGCAACACAAAAGCGAACTACAAACAAATGTACAGCTAACGAAACTATTTCGGTACGGAACAATGGCTAAACAGCAATACATTATCCGCAGAAGCAACTGTACGACGACACGTGAAGCCTCGAAAAACTCAGCGGTTGAACATCTCTGGGTGGTAATATCCACTAAAAACCGGAACATTGTTTATGTGCGTGGTGTATAACCCACCTGATCGTGTCAACGACAGCAGCCTAATCGATAAGCACATTCTCTTTTAAGTTGGATCGTGTCACAAATTGGACCCAGCGACAACATCGTCGTCGTGGGAGATTTCTTCAGCACGATTTCATGGCATGCGATACAACGGCTTCCACTATCCAGATACTTCATGTGCGTCATTCAGACCAGCGCCATCTCTCTGTTGCTTGATGCTTATTCTACCACGAGGCTTCGGCAAGTTAACGGCATTCCGAACAACAACAATCATTTGCTGGATCTATGCTGATACCGAACCTGGTCGAGAATCATTGCCGTCATTTAAGCTCCGGCACCGCGTCAGCGCTGCGAAACATTCGCCTCTACTATTGACGCTGGAGTTAAATCCTGAGTGCCAGCTTTCAGCAGCAACTTCAGAAAATGTTTATTATGACTTCAACCATGTGCGGCTACGAGACGAACAACTTTCTCGCCGACGTGGACTGGAACACGACTCTTTACTAAACAGGGATACAGAATTTGCTACTTCGACTATGTGCTGTATTCTGCTTTACGCCGTCGATCAATTCGTGCCTAAAAAATCATCCGTAGCCTCCAAACCTGCCTGGTCTAATTCGACCTCAAACACTTGAAACGAGGTTGGGGCTGCTTTGAGACTGATATAGCACTCTTAGGCCGACACTATCGTAGATATCGCCAGCTTGTTCCGTACGCAGTTCAGCAGTGTCTTCTGTGACGAAATTCTGGACGCCGAGCCTCCGGCGGCTACTAGCAATGTTCCCCACTATGTCTGTGTTAAAATAACTTTCCATATTCACCATGGTATTATGGTGATTTCAGCCGGAAAGCAGATGAAAACTTCAACTGGATATGATTGAACCGGTATTGCTGATGACAAACGTTGCTAAACGCTTTGCTGCCTTCTTTACGGTGTTTCAATTTGTCTGTAACTTAAGCGAAGTTTCCTGGAATACTGAAGAAGTAATTTGTTTTCCCAATACACAGAAAGGGATGCAAACGGTCCGTCGCCAACTATTGTGCAGGTTGCTGCACTAGGCTCTGTATCCAAGCTATTTGAACTAATTGTTCTTAAAGGCTGGTCAATGACTATTCACAGACTATTTTATGGAACAACGGTTTTGTGCCCAAGCGCTCGATGGCCGTATTTACATTGTTCATCATGCACCTGGCAGAACGCGGTCATCAAGTGAGCATAAATGCCTGATCTTTCTGCGGCCTTCGATAAAATGAACCATCAGATTGCCATTTTCTAAATACGGCAATATGGGGGTTTACGATCAACTGTTGAACTGGCTCCGTTTTCTTCTGACTGAAGGTAGAACTATGTAAATTAAGATTGCCGGATAATGCCCTGATCTCAGCTTTCCGGTAACATCCGGCGTTCCTCAAGGTAGAAACACTTTTAGCGGCCCATTGCTTTTCCTGCTATATATGAACGACGAGAACTTGGATCCTCAAATGCCTGAAATTATCCTGGCGCGGATGACCCGAAGCTGTACTGACGTTATAAAATGTCCGGAAGACGCTCCACATTCTTCAGCAGGGCCTGCAAGTGTTCGATAATCCGGTTCCGAATCAACAGAATGTCCTTAAACGTATCTAAATGCTCAACTATCTCCCTTTGGCCACAAAAACGTGCGATGTATCTCCACGACTACATCCCTTCGAGGTACGCGCTTTAAGCGAGAAACAACGGTCAAGGATCTGGGAGTAATGCCTGACCCAAACTGTCGTTCAAGGTTCACATTTCGTATATTGTTTCCAAGGCCTCTTCGTTGGATACTCGTTGAGACTGACATACGTTATCCGAAGAATGGATCTTGTTAATTCATAGCAACCCGGCAAAAAAATACTCCCGCACACGCTTCACAATTATAAGCCTCCCCTTACGCACTGCAGCTAATAATTCCCCTGAATTTCTGGTTATTAATAAACATATCATCCTACTTAGCACAATTGGTGTTTAATGAATTAAATGTTCATTTATGAATCATTTCTTGGAGCTCATTAATTTTTGCATAACTATTCCGGAAATGACAAATCGGTTGTTTGTTCTTCTTTATTCTCGCAGAGGTCTACGCTGAATTACGTACAACAAGCGTTTATGCTGGGCTGTCGATGTCTACACTCAGCTAAATAAACTATCGATATTCATAAGATTGCATTATGATTATTTGCTATAAGAAATCAGTATGAATTTCATAAATATATCTTATGGAAATATAATTTGATGTGAAAAAAATAAAAATTTGGAGCAACCTGGATTCGAACCTTGAACGTTGAGGTTTGGGTCCAGTGACTTGCCCACTAGTATATATCAACACTTGTAATCAGGAAAGCTTAGAGGCGTACAAGAAGAACTTCGTGTGAAACCAAATTCATTCATAAGTCAGCACTATGAAATTTCATAGCATCGCTCATAATCCGAATACTTATGAAATTCTTAAGATTATTTGGCTGAGTGTAGGAACATTCAAGGCCACTACCGATGATGATGAATGAATAAATTATTGACAGCACAATGGCACTTATTGCATACCAGTTGCGTCGAGAAAACTTCCAACTTAAAAGATCCCCCTGACTGTCCCCATTAGTACCGTGCCATCATCAACAAGAATGTGAGACCAACGCCTAATCCAGTAACCTTCATTAATCAACAGAAGGAAGGGAACAGCGGAAGGATGAAACCAACGACGAAGGACGGCGTTGGAGCCCGTGTATCGTGGACCAAAATTGATTCGATTTTTCCGTGTTTACGCTGAAATCGGTCGCATCAAGTTAAGCTGCATTGGGCAACGGCTATAACCGAATGCACCTGGTGGAGAATGGTAATGAGAGGGAATATTTTATTCGCAGAAAAATTTAATTGGCTATTAACTTGATTTTCCGCAAACCAAAGTGTGACAGTGAGTTCCTGGCCTGAAGCTGTTGAGTCGTGCCAGAACGAGAGCATGATTTCCATTTCGTGTCGGATTCGATTTGGATGAAGACGACGGTTGGAAAGAACAACTTTATGGATGCAAAAAGTTGCATGCCGTTGTAAATGAAGTTATAGCGTTCAGGAGGAGAAAAGTTGTCCAGAATTTAAACAGATATTTCATCAGGAAGCGGATAAAGTTCATCCGATATAGCTTACTCGAGCAGTGGACAAAGTTTTTCGCCTGTGCAACAACATTTGAATTTTAAAATTTATTACGAATCATTAGAGTTCACTCGCAGTGATGAACAATTTCTCAGCAGACTGATTTCGTACAACGTTCACTCATTCATTCGTCGGAGTTGAGCGCACCGGATCAGGAAGTTTCAAACTAACTGAGTGTAATTAAACTTACATTACAAACTCTCCGGTTTCCGGAAAGCGTCTGATTTACCCTTGGCTTTCAGAACAACATCGGACCGGACGATGCGACGGGTTTCAGCACCGAAGCGGTGAGAAGGTTGCCCACCAGACTAATACGATTGGTCACGTTTTTGTGACACATTTAAAGTTGATTCGTGACCTCAAAAGTTGTCGTTTCCTGAAATTGATCACGAACCTGGAATCTTGCTGAACTTGGCTCAGTAAAATTAAAATGAGGGGGAAGCCAAGGGATTTATTCAATGTATTTAGAACTTTTGGGCTGAATATATTTTTGCTCGTAAAATGAACTGACTTTCAAGTTGAGATTGAGATGTAGTTATAACCGATGATGAATTTCGGTTGTATTGGAAAAATTTTGCACAGAAAACGAATGGTTAGTAATAATATCAATGCGCATTATCGCATAAAACGGGCTAAATCCCGGTCTACTTTGTGCATCGTCGAAAAGTACAAGTTCAAAATTCAAATCAACCCACCATGGTTTACCTCATTAGGAAGCACATGGTGCAAGTCGGTCACATGATAACTCATTGACCCCGTCGGAGCATCAACGTGTTTTCGCGCACATAATTCTCGTTATCATCATTATGCAAATTGGTCGTCACTAATTAGGTATCACATATTCGAGTCATTAGTGTCTTTTCGGTCCTTCAGACACTATTCACTCCCACGGCTAAGCGCTGGCAAACATGGACGCACACAGATCATCATTATTTCACAGATCATTGAACACGACCCTATCGCTGTCCGATTACCGAGCCCTTTCTCCATATGCCAGACTCCATACATACTCTATGCTACAGGGCTATCATATCGCATCCGATTTATATGCATCAATCCCCGGTTTGGATCGTAATGATGCAACAAATAATTTTGAATAAATTGATGACCCATGGAGCAAAGTGGTGAATCAGGTCAAATGCATGAAATCAATAATGCAATGCCCTGACGAGTCAGTTACATCATCGGAAAATGCGCGTTCTTTTCTGTAGGTGTTTTAGCTAAAGAATATTTTTCCGATTATGATCATAATCTGTAGTTATACGAACAATGATTAGATCCATAGAAACAAGGGTCAGAACTGACTATATAGTATTTTTTATTTTCAAAATATCGGGGTTATTTGGAATTATCTTAACATAAAAAAATTACACAAAATTTCCATTCACATAAAAAGAGAGCTTGTTATCTAGTTTAAAAGTAAACATTTAGTAAATAACATGCTCATAAATTAAATGCTATTATTCACGTAAACTTAACGTGTTCGTTGACCTATGATTACCAATTTCATCAGAACGTTACACTGTTCAAAATTGCACAAAAATGTACACGACTTCGTTAAAAATAAAGTCAGATTCAAGTGCGGTAACTCTAATCGGGCTCACAAAGCTATCAGTAGTACATGAGCGCGTACCAACTCGTTACTTTTGCCTGTTGAGGTGGCGGATTCGTCCGTGCCTCGACCTACCCCTCAGTGAGATGTTAGGCAAAGGTAACGTTCTTGGTTCGAGTACTACTTTACCCATGCGCTTTTCGCTCAATTTTCAATACTTCTATTCTATTTCCAACCTACCGTACACTGACGGAACTTTCAACACGTTTTCTTCATATCTTTCATTCTAGCAAACATTACTGTCCCTTCTTGGTGCCTCGTGGTGATAAGGGAACATCTCCTTCTACATCATAATCGTTACTCCACGCACGGAGAAAACAAAACATAACAACTCGAGTATCTTATCGGGCTTGTTAAATGTCAGTCATATTTGTCATCGCGTCTTTGGAGTGTGGTCGTGAATAAAGCTAGTGAAAAATCTACGAATGACGTTCTTCTAGTTCAAAAGAATGTTTGGCACATATTTGAATCCACTGAATCCATTTAAATTCCTGTTCCAATATGATTTTTGGAAGCTTTTTGTGCAGGACTTGCCACATGCCAGATCCCTTGCGCTGAACTGGCTGGCTTGACGTGCCGCAAGGGCTCAGTAGGGATTGTCTCTCAAGACCCGAAGCTAAGAGTCAGTTCCATTATGGTTATATCACACTAATTAGTTTTTCTACTGTAGTTTTCTACACATTTTTTAAGCATTTCAGCATGGACAAACTGTTTGGCGTAGCCTCGGCAACGTTGTCAACTTGACAATAGGGAAATGACTGGCTGCGACTGAAGACCGTGTTCAAGCAGGATGTATCTCCATTTAATTAATAATTTCATCTTAGCATTTCAAATTACTTTTGCATTTCAGGGCACAGAGCAGTATGACAATTTAATGCTTGTGATACTCAATTTGTTTTTCAGCATTTCAGCATAACATTTTTATTAAAATTCTATTTCTGAACTACAACTACTATTCCATAAAAGGCTGGCATGTGAGTAAATGGCAGTAGAAGTATAAAGGGTGATACGGTCAAAAATTTGGTCAAGGAAAACGCGTGTAAATCGGTGAAATCGTTTATTTAAAAAATCAAATTAAATTTCTTTTTCAAGTTCAGTTAGTATAAAATTCAGGAAAAATATTCAGTTAGGCTTCCGCTTTTCCAAATCCGAATTGCCGGGTCTTACGCTTGACCCCTGCCATCAGATTTTGTACAGCCACCTTGTCCACCTTCTTCGCCGCGAAAGCCAGTTTGCCTTGAACTGCTGCTCGTCCTTAGCAGTTTTTTTGGTCTTTTTTAGGTTCCGCTTGACAATAGCCCAGTATTTCTCAATTGGGCGGAGCTCTGGCGTGTTGGGAGGGTTCTTGTCCTGGAACCACCTGCACGTTGTTGGCGGCGTACCACTCCATGGCCTTTTTACCGTAATGGCAAGATGCCAAATCCGGCCAAAACAGTACGGAACAACCGTGTTTCTTCAGGAAAGGCAGCAGACGTTTATTCAAACACTCTTTCACGTAAATTTCTTGGTTGACGGTCCCGGAAGCTATGAAAATGCTGCTTTTCAAGCCACAGGTACAGATGGCTTGCCAAACCAGATATTTCTTTGCGAACTTTGACAGTTTCGTGTGCTTGAAAATATCTGCTACCTTTCCCTTCCTTTTGCCGTATAAAACTCCTGTCCTGGAAGCTGCTTGTAGTCGGCTTTGACGTAGGTTTCGTCGTCCATTACCACGCAGTCAAACTTCGTCAGCATCGTTGTGTACAGCCTCCGGGATCGCGCTTTGTCCGTCGTATTTTGTTTATCATCGCGATTTGGAGTCACTACCTTCTTGTAAGTCGATAGTCCGGCTCGTTTTTTGGCTCGATGCACGGTTGTAGACGATACACCCAGCTTATTTGCGGCATCTCGGAGAGATAGGTTAGGTTTCGCTTGAAACTACCGGCAACTCTCTTTGTCGTCTCAGCGGCTTCCGGTTTTCGATTTCCCCCGATCCAGACTTCCTGGCTGTCGACAAACGTTCCCCAAACACTTTAATTACATTTGTAACGGTTGATTTGGCAACTTTTAGCGATTTTGCCAACTTTGCGTGCGAGTAGCTCGGATTTTCGCGATGCGCGAGCAAAATTTTGATACGCTGCTCTTCTTGCTTGGACGGCATTTTGACAACTGAAGAGTGAATTCCAAAATCAAAATAGGAGCAACATTCTACACACACACACCTTCAAAATGAGGGGTGTTCAGGTTTTTTAAATGCAAAATTGAGAGAAATACGTCAAGTTGATATTGACCAAATTTTGACCGTATCGCCCTTTATGATGGTTTTAAAATATTTGTGTTTAGTGATATTACAACAAGATATTACATTTATTTCAGAAATCATCGAACCGGGCTCTTCGATCACTGCCCGAATAAAAAATTCTCACACATTTACAATTGAATATATTGTAACCATACAATAGAATCTATGGTATGTACAATTAATAGTGTTGTTCACAACGATAAGATGACATTCTATTGTTACCACAATAGAATCGTATGTAAATTGAGACATCGACTATAGAAAATGGGGGTTGTTATGTATCTTAACTGTAGAAAAAATGATTATTTTCCGAACAATCTTGAGTCAATAACTATTGATTGTATTGTTTCAGAATTGTTGAAAATCTTAGCAAATAGAGTGAACTGTAAATCTTTTGTAATGACAATATGCATTTTTCCTTTATCTGATTCATGAACAATAAAATTCTTGGTCGGAAATAGATTTTAATGTTAGTTTATATTATTGTATTGTAATTTTATGGTTATTTTTATCCGGGTGCTTTCTTCGACCTACCTTTGTTGAGAGGACTGATCTACTCTACTTTTCAGCTTTTCCAGAGCAACTGAGATATTAATATATATTCAAATTTTATTATGCAGTAACATTCCATTACCATTTGGAAATATGCAATTGAGATATTAATATATATTCAAATTTTACTATGCAGTAACATTCCATTACCATTTGGAAATACATGTATTATATTCTATTACGTACATTATATACATATATTCCAAAAGGTAAGGGGGGAATACAGGGTGCCAGACGAACTGTTAGCTGGATAAAAGATTCGTGGTTATCTGTTAAGATAAAAGATTTTTCAGATTAATCAAGATTCTTTAGATTTTTGTCAGTTGTTTGTTTACTAATAAACCTCAAATTATAAAAAAATAAAAGTATATTTTAAGCTCCAACTTTTTACCAATTCCACTTTTAGTGTATATTGTGGGCCTACCTATAAAGCAAAATAAAATAACACTGACACTACGGTGACAGATGAAGGTCTATAAGTAAGTTTGTGTGTTTTTTTTAGGAATTTTCTTAAGAAAATTTTATAAAAATTCAAAAAGATTCTATAAAAAGTTCTCAGACATTCCTTGAGATATTCCTCCTGCCGTTTGTATAGGACGAATTTAATGCCAACTCATCCAGTGTTTGGCAGCACCCTTTTAGAATCCAATGACCAAAAATCTTTGTGGGTGTGTAGACTATGTCTTTTTAAGCAACTTTGCATACCTTGTTTCTTAAAAAAAACTCTAGGCTACCATTTGAAAAGGGCTCAAGTGTTTTGATAGTTTATTTTTAAATCTACATTACTCAAAAAAGACAAGACTTACAAAAAAGTGAGATACCGGTGACTTTTAGAAAATCATTTTAACTTTATTGAACAAAAATGTAGACATTGTTAAGTCGATTCTTACACGCTAAAAAAATATATTTTAAAATTTAAAGTCAACTTTCACAAAATGGCTATCTTATTTGTCTAAAAGTTCGCCATACATTGCAAGATGGGCACTTTCAAGGAAAAAAAGTTTTTCTAACAATTTTTTTTGGGAAACCAGGAGAATGTAAAATTAACACTTCATTTGATCACTTTTCAAAAATAAAAAATAAAAACATTGAAACACTTTTTCAAATTTTCGCTAGTCAACGCAAGCCATCTCCTCTAAATTCCACTACGAACAACAAATTCTCCTAGTTTCCCAATCACAAACGTTCTACTAATACGCTCAAAAAAGTTTTCATTTTTTAAAAGTGTTTTCACGAAAAGTGAAAATGAAACTTTTTGTCATGTTAACATAACTCAAAGACTACTAGACTTGCAAAAAAGTGCTGCATTAGTGACTTTTACAAAATTGTCCGAACTTTTTCGAAAAAAATTGTAAAAATTGTAAAATCGATTCTTACACGTTAAAAAAATTTTAAAATTTAAAGTCAATTCGCAAAAAAAATGGCTTTCTTAGACACAGAAATTTTTATTTTTAATAAAGGCAGTATAATTATTTGTCTAGAAGTGTGCCATACATCGCCAGATGAACACATTTAAGGAGCTTTTCTAACAAAAAAAATCATGTCTTAGTTTTACGTGTATCGCGCCAACTCATCTTTTAATTTGATCCTAAAACCTAACAGAAGCAAATTGAATTTAATTATATCCTTGTTTGGTTAAATTGATTTTAAAGAAATCGATCCAAAAAATTTAGCCCTTTTCAAATGGTAGTCTAGATAAATTTATGAAAAAACAAAGTATGCAACTGTGCTTGAAAAGACATAGTCTATACACCCACAAAGTTTCAATGGATTCTGAGAGGGTGCTGCCGATCACGAAGACGAGTTGGCGTAAAATTCGTCCTAGGTATTCTTCAGGAGCTTGTTGGCATTCCTCCAGGGAATTTTTCAGAGTTTCTTCTAGCATTTCATTGCAATTTTCCCGAGCTTTCTCGTTATGATTTTTTTTTTTGGAAAACACTTGAACTTGTGATTGTTAAGGAATCTCGGATGGACACCTGAAAGAAATATACATAAAATATTAGGTAATTCCTGATTCAAATTCTTGGAGAAAATCTTGATACGTTGAAGCTTGCAGCGAAGAAGAATTGTTTGCACTAATTCCATAATCTCATCTATTTATTTCTTGACTTAAATAATTCTTCCAGAAGTTTTTTGTAGAATTATTTTAAAATTTTGTGGATGACGTCTGAAAGGATTTTTACATATTTTTCTCCAAAACTAACTTAATAATTTCTTAAAGTCTTTACTAGATTTTGTATCTTAGTTCCTTAAGAGATTGCTCCACAATTTTCGGCAGAATTTCCTGCAGAGATTTATACAAAAATACTGGTCTTTCAATTTAGACGTACTATCATGCATTCACGCAGAGGAATATTGGGAGGTAAGAATAATGTTCGCTCGTTATTTTTGTTATTCGAAGCATTGTGATTGCTTGTATGATTTTTCGTGATCTCTGATATAAACTTGTAGTGCGCAAACCTAAACATATATTTTGCGCAACTGTTAAACAGTTCTAAATCGATGGCTCACAAAAAAGGTTTGTGTATTTTGGATCCGATGGAGCATTGGTAATGATGGTTTCTCTGACCGATTCGTCAAGACGCTGCTGAAACGTAACTGTCCTAATTTGACAATTATCAAATGTACTTACCACTGTTTGGCTCTTTGTGCCAGCTTCGCATGCGATAAGCTGCCATTGTACCTGGAATAGTTGATGCGAGATATCTACAGTTACGTGTCCTGCAGCCCCAAATGATCCAAGGAATTCCAGATACTACAAAGTATCTTGGAATCATAGTTTTTGAACGTTCCCACCAAAAGGCTATCATTGGAGTCAGATGTCAAGAATATGAAACGTTTTTCGGAGCTTGTGTTGTCTTTCTTGTTCCAGTCACACTGCGACCTTCCTAAATTATCGTTAACTGGATTCAGGAGAAGATCTACGCGATTCTCTGGCTGCAGAATCATTCTGAAGCCTGTAAAGGAATTCCAAGAGTCCCTCTGTTTGGTATTCATTGACTACGAAAAAGCATTCGACAGACTCAACGTACGAGGCTTTCACATGCAGAGTCCTTAATAACGAAGCCTTGTCCGACCTCATACGGGTAGTCGCCGGTATGAGGCAAGGATGTATATTACCACCACTACTGTTCCTCACCGTAATCGACGAGATCATGGGAGATGCTATTGAATGTGTACCGAACCGTGGACTGCTTTGGCATCCTATCACTATGGAGCACCCCAAAGACTTCGATTTGGCTGATGACGTTGCGTTTCGGTGCCCGAATCAAGAAGGCTAGGGCTGCTTTGGCGAATTTAAGAAATATATGGAGGTCAAACCAGATAAGTCAACGCACCAAAATCCGAATTTTCCACTCAAACGTGAAATCTGTGGTACGTATCAGCAGAGAATAATAAAAAGCTGCAGGTCTTCATCAACCGATGCCTGCGGTATGTAATTTGTGTCTGGTGGCCTCACGAGGGATGGACAGGAGACATAAGTGAGTAATTCCACTGCCACAAAAATCAAACCACACAGTGCATTCTGTGTCATCTTAATGACACGATAACGCAGACACTTGTCCACTTCCTGAGCTACGTCCAAAGCAACACAACGTGTATTAAACAAGTTAAAAGTACTGCTAAATAACAAAACAGGATATAAATTAAGGCGTGTAATACTTTATTTCATACCTTAATATGACACAAAAAGCGCAAATAGTGAAGCCTTATAAAACCTAAAACGGAAAAAAAATTATCCTCAAACAAAAATATAACATCGCCAAGCGTGGGATTTGAACACAAGTCCTTGGCGTGATAGGTTTGTAGCTTCTTTGTTAAGGCAACTCAGATTGTTGAGAGTAAAATCTGAGTATCTAATAAATGTTCCCGTTGGCAGAGAAACCACGAACCTGTACAACAATTTCATGGTAAAGAGAAACAAGAACACGTTTTGCAAAACAAGGTTGGTGTAATGTAATTTCAACAATATATAGAACTACCCATAAAATCTTGTCCCGTTTATGTATTATTAATGTATTAAACCATGTTTTTAGGAAAATAATAAAGTATTAAAACAACAGTGAAAAAAAATATTTTTAGCTCGACCGCATGTCAAAGTGATCTATAGAATACGAGAGACAAACCGCTCCAAATTTGACATGTTTTTCAACACGGTTATAATACATTTATAAAATAAACAATTATAAATCATTCTATAGAGATGTTTTGTGTGGTACTTAGGGTATTGTCCCTTACCAACAGAGCAAACCGTATCTTCCAGTCAGATGTTCCGGAATTCCCGAACATGTGCAATCAGCTCACAGATGGTTCTCCTTCAAACTATTTGTGAAGATGATTACCTAAGACACATGCCAGATTTCGGAGTTTCAGACATATATAGCAGGTTAGCAGAAGTTGAATTGCTTAGATCCGGAACTCGCGATGATACCAGGAACGAGGTTTTATACTGAATCTGCTGTGCTTTCTATACCGAGTTGATTTAACAGATCATTAAGCGATTTGAACCAAGAGGCTGCACACTTCAACTCGATTACTAAACAACTCTCTTTACTCCTATTTCATAATCGAATCTAATTCCTCCAATTATAATAGTCAACTTGAAGTCAACAGCATGAGAGTAAGCAGTTGACGAGGAGTGCTTTCCCGACCGAATGGTAATATAAGTGGGACCTGAGTAGTCAACAGCTTCTGGTTGCCATAATCCGTTGTGTTCCCCTCTATACTAGCTGTAACAGGTGGGACAGCTTATGGCGTGAAGCCACAAACCAATCATGATCTGGAAGAGTAACCTTGTATTCGACGTGCATAGTCATAGGAGCTTGTTTGTTGGCTGCGTTTAATCCGATCACGACTCTGGCTGAAAAAAACAACTTCATCTGGTCCATCTATAGACGCCATTTGTTCAAGAGATCTGATGGTGGCGGTCCAAAATCGACCATTTTGATGGTCAATATGTTTTGCATTACTCGAACGAAGCAATTTTTCCGATACTGTTTTGACGTGCCTTTTTCCCTCTGTTGTATTAAATCGACGAGGTAGTAATCTAAGATACGTTGCAGATCTACTAAGACGAAATCCTTGTTCATGTAGTGCCAATGTGAGCTCATCCAGTGTTTTGATGCTTCTGACGCGTTCGAACTGTCGTTTTTCTTGCTGTTTGAATATTTCAAGGAATGTCTGAGCTGCTGAACCGTGCAATGCAATGTCACAAATTAATTTCAGTACTTCTGATTGTTGTTCCTGCAGACGTGGCCAACCAATAGTTGTCCTTACTACTAGACCTGTGCGCCGCCGCGCCACGCTGCCGCCGACGATTTTATAGCGCCGCCGCCGCCACTATTTTCGACCGGCGCGCCGCTGTGTTTTTTTTGCCCGCGCCGCCGGGCTATTTGAGTCGCGCCGATAAACATTTTCACCGTACATTCATCCCTTCAGTTAAGTTCATTAGCCCTTCAGAAACCTGCTTTTATTACTGATGACAAATTATAACATCTCGATGAGATGTGCCATCCAGAGGGTGTGCGTGTGAAAAAGTGATCAGCTTTGCCGTTTCGTTCTAGAAACTTCAGTGTACATTTTCGTTTTTCGACTTTTGGCAATTTCGCGAGTGAGTTTGAATTTAAAAATAATGAAATGTCCGCCTTAAATGTCGAGAAAATTTCCATAACAAGTGTACATATTCATACTACAAATAATGGTAATTGAACCAGCGATGTGTGGAAAAAGAATTGGTGCAATATAACATGTCTAAAATGGATCTGCACATCATCTGCTTCCTGACAAAGTGTTTTGCAATGTATGTCTAATCAAAGCAAAACAAACACTTAAAACCCCGATTGTCCTGAAATTAAAAATGGTTAAGGTAGCCTACCCATTCGGGAATCTGGTTCAAGCATTTTGTTCTCATGCAATTTCAAAGGGCTGAGATTGACGGAATTTTGAAACGGAAAATAAAAAATTCAGCCACTTTTAAAATGCACTGGGATTAAAATCCAGCGAAAACATATTCCGAGGTATGCGGTTACCAATAATTGAGAAATAAACTAAACATTGTAGTGAATACTGGCGAATTAAACACAACTATCTATCTATGCTTAGGTAATATATTAAATATGGTTGGGCAAAGGTAACTTTCATACTTTCATATTTTCTTCATAACTAACGAATCGGTAAATACGTTTAATGTAATTTCATAATTTGGTCAAAAATAAAAGAAAATGTAATGTGCCGTTCAGACTACGAGCTATGTAACTTGATATAGACTAGCTTCATATCAATGGTCGTACATAAACTTTTCACTGGAAATAATGCATCACGCATATATCAATTGATATAGCTCGTAGTCTGGCACAAAGGCACAAAGGCTTCCAATGTAAGCATTGACTATGAACATGACAAATCCCGAATCAAATAACTTGGCTCACCACTGAAGTAACCGGTAATTCAGTGCATAGTGGATTCTGTTTTATACGTGATTGTAGTAATGTTGTGAAAACATTGATAGTTTGGTATAATTCACTGCTCTGAATTCTTCTGAATTGATTTATCTTTGGATCCTTAAGCTTCTTATTAGGGTATGTGTCCCTTGACTCAGCCTATTATGTAGCCAGCGATCTCATTTTTCATTATAACTCATAAAGTGTTTAAGCTGTAAGCGAGATTCAACTAGTTAAACACTTGCAAAGATAAGTTTGATAAGACATTTGGTAGCATGTATCACTAAAAGTTACACAACTATTTTTATAATGCCATAATTTTTGATGTGGATGTGGATTTAATGTCGGTCTATAGGCACCAAATTGGGTCTATTCGTGGATGCAACTTCGTCCCATTCGATGGATTTATTACAAAATGCAGCCTTTTTACGGGTTTTTCTTTCTGATTTTATGAATTAAGGCATTGCTAGCTGTACTGGATTTAATTAATACAACATTTCACAAAACAAACTAAAGTAAAACTGCGTTGAAACACTTAAGTGATGTTCATGTATGATTTATCAGCCATTCAATAATGAAAACATTATAGTTCACTATTAAATGATTTTGTTCGTTCGGTTTGTGTTAAGATGAGCCACTTGAATATAAACAACCACAAATTCATGCATTTCCACTTGAAATTTTACCAATAACAACCTTTTTACTACGTTATTGATACAACAGGCCATAGTTGGGGACATACGAAGAAATATGTCCCCAACATTGGGTCTACGATTTTCTTGTAAAATAATTGTTATTTTAGCTATGTGAACAGTTAGTTTGTAACGTGTAACTATTTTCTGCACATCCAGACTGCATGACTTGCTTTATCGATTCAATAAAACCAAATTTAGATCACTTGAAGATCGTGTAGATCATCTGTTCAGCTTAACCAGTGAAATCATGATGCCTCAAAAGTGCAAGAAATCGAAAATTACGCGGAAGTGAACTACTATAAGTTGATTAATATTGTCTCAATTGTTTCGGATTACATCGGTCCTCCTAATAGCAACATGATTTTGTTGATTTTTGCTAAATTAATAACACATTTGGTACATAGGCCGAATGAAGGAACTACGCTAACATTACATCCCCTTACCCTATATGATTTTTATAGCAATTTGATTTTTTTATTGTTAATATATTTAGGTTTTGATACTCTTAGATTCTTAATTTTTTTTTAGATATTTATTTATTTTTATTCTCAGGTTTGAAGAAAGGAGAAATGCCGTCTTTGGCAGGTAATTCTTCTATTATTGTCTGTTTTTTTTTAATTTGGCCAAAAAATTCACATAGTGTAAATAGAAAAATGTTGTGGCCGATTTTCAAAATCTCAGAATTTTTAGATATTTAGGTATTTAGATTTTTAGACTTTAGCTTTCTAGTAGATATTAAGATGTTGAGATTTAAGGATTTTTAGAATTTAAGATCTCTAGATTTATAGATTTTTAGATTTTAAGATATTAGTAGATTTTCAGATATTTAGATTTTTGTATTTTTTAGATTTATAGATTTTTAGATGTTTAGCTTTTAAATTTTTGAGATTTTTAGATTTTACGATGTAT
This sequence comes from Aedes japonicus, assembly GCA_034211315.2. Lineage (NCBI taxonomy): Eukaryota > Metazoa > Arthropoda > Insecta > Diptera > Culicidae > Aedes > Aedes japonicus. Next base: position 16,130 of record JASCZW010006597.1, read on the forward strand.
AAATTTACAGATTTTTAGATTACTAGTAGATTTTTAGATATTTAAAGTTTTCGATTTTTATATTATTTATTTTTAGATTTTTAGACTTCTAGTAGATTTTTAGCATTTTAGATTTTTAGATTTTTAGATTCTTCGATTTTCAAATTTTTGAATTTTACATATCGATTTTTAGATTTTTAGATTTTTTTATGTTTAGATTTTTAGATATTAAGATTTTTAGATTTTAAGATTTTTAGATTTTAAATTTTTAGATTTTTAGATTTCATGTAAATTTTTAGATATCAAGATTTTTAGATTTGTAGATTTTTAGGCTGTTTTCAGCGGTCGTGGTCTATTCTAAATTTTGACAAATAAATAAACCAAATCATTTTTTCCATTTTCAGTGATGCGTGAAATTAGCGACAATTAAATAAACCAAATTTCATTTTCGAACAGTTTCGATGTAAACAAATAAAACTGTCATACGCTTTTGTTTTATTTTGGCCGAATTTGTAACGGATCTAAATTTGTTTGGGCAGCTGAAAAGATGGTGTATACTTCGCTCGCTTTTTTTTCAAACATTATAGAGTTCTGCGGGCATTGGTGGAATACTGAACACTGCAGCTATTTGAACTGAACTGATATTTTGAGAAATAGATGCGTTCAAACTTTGCTAAAAATCTGTGAACTTTGCAGCAGCTCTACGAAGTTTGAAGCATTTCTGCGAACTATGTTATAAAGTTCTTTGATGATTGATGAAGTTATGTGAACATGGCTAAAGTCTTACGATCATTAAGGGTAAGTTGAAAAGGCAGGGACAACTTTCAGCGGAAGTAATCCATCCGTTTGATTATTTTTTATAGTATTCTAGCTACGTAAACAAATATTGTAGCAAATTGTTAACAAATATTTTTTACACGTTGCTTAAGTCACCCTCAAAAAGTTGTATTTCTATATATTGAATTTTGTGCACTAAAGCATATGAAGGCTACCAAGAAAGATGCTGTAGAAAATCCCAGTTACAAATAAGGTTTTTCCAATTATTTGAAGCATTTCAACTAACACCACAAGTTTGCACACCTTGAGGTAAATTGAAGTAAATACACAAGAGGAACCTCTTGCATTGGGGCTTGTAGAAAGTTCTGTCGTAGGAAACCTGTGGGTGCTCGAAATTCGTAGTTCCGAAAGAGAAATTAATATAGACACAGTTTAAAGTCGGAACTAACGTCTGTGCTGGAAGAGGTATTTGGCAATGGAGTTTCAACCGGTCTGCGTTTTCAACAGGCCCGAAATCGTTGTTAAAATAGAATTGAACTGGACTCACAGACTACCCACCTCATTGTCAATCTTTTATGTCAGCTAGTGCCGTACTCTCATCCAGTCAAACATCACGGTTACGCATATGAGAGATTCTTTCTAAAAAGGAAATTTCTGTGGATATTAATTTCCATTTTTTAATGATTCAGCAAGACGAAAATCATCCACATGATGGTTAGTGAGAGTTGAAGTAAGGTTTGTCTCTGGGTGAGGTGAGAAAAGTTACCTGCAGTGACGTTACTCTCCTGGGCAAATCAAATGGAGAGTCACGACACTGCTGGTGACTTTTCTCACTTCACCAAGTGACGAATGTCACTTCGACTCTCGGAACAACCATCACTTTGTGGAACCAATAGTTCGTCTTAATATTCACCCAGCACCAAGAATTCTCCGTCGACTTGTGATGAAGCAATTCTATAATGTGGCGAACCAGCCTAGGTGGCTGAAAGCCACTCTAATAAAGAAAAAAACAATTCTATAATGTTAAGTCTCATATATTTGTACACACAACTGTTCGACGTCAATTCATCGACTTAAGTCATATAACACTATGGCTATCCGTGTTTTTTTTATCAAAATATAAGACTTGCAGTGATCCTTTAGTCTTAACATTGCACGTAAAAGTCAAACAGTTAAAAGGGAACAGCATGAGAAAAATGCTGAGGAGATAATTTATGCCCACGCCGATCCACGCCGCCGCCGCCGCCGCCAAGAACGACCGCGGCGTGGCCGCCGAAGAACGACCGCGTGCGTACGCCGCCGCCGCCGTTTGAAAATACCATGTACGCCGCCGCCGATTCAAAGTAGGTCGGCGCACAGGTCTCACTTACTACTTGTACTGTTAAAGTTTGCTGCAATTTGTTTAATTTTGCTACATAGTTATTTTAATTGCTATATACCTACTTCTGGGATTGCTCCAATCAATTTCTGCATCGAAAACTGAACTTGATCCCAACGTATTTGCTGCCTCTCCTTTTCAGAAATTTTTGTCTTCAAATCATTCTCCAGTTTCATTTTTTTATTGATAATATACGAAGCTCTTAGAATTCTTCGTTCGTCATTAAACCCGCTGAGTCACACTTTTTGAGTCGCAGAACTTGTTTTGAAACATTGCTCAGTTCAACTAAAATCTTCTTTTGTACAGGCGCAGGACATTTGGGGCAACTCGATGTACTTGGCTGCTGTGGAACTTTGATGGGAGTTTTTTTACGCTCTGTCGACACCATACCGTCAGAAACAACTTTTGCAGGTTTGACTTCAGCCTTGCTCTAAAATTGCAACAATTTTCCATGTCGTTTTAACGAGATTGCCTCAAGATTTAATGCCCATATTGGAGTACGAAAATCTTCACTTGATGTTGAACAGTTTTCTCTAAGATAACACTTTATTCCAATGTCACTTGGTTAACATTTTTTACAAAACTGATGCGCTATCCGCTTCCGCTTTTATAATGATGCTGATCACGTAATCGAATCTTCTCAATGCGCATCGTCGACGCGTATCTTTGAAGCAGGAACATTCCAGACGCGTCGTGGTCCTCGGTGCCGTCGACTCTCTGTTTTCGTCGTCGTCTCCTCCTTTCGCTATTTTCGTACACGGTCAGCTATTTCAACTCAGTTTTGTGTCGTTTTTTGACTCACTTTCGTCAAAAATGGAGTCACTTAAATTTGAGTAAACGTTACTGGCATTGACAAGTCGACAAATCAAAAACATCAATCTGATTTGATTCGATGTTTTTTTATATTCAAGTTTTATATTTTATATATTATAGAAAGTAAGTCAAACACTACTCAAAACTGAGTTGAAAAGGCTGGCCGTGTATCGTCGCTCTCCAAATTATGCCACTCACGAGTGGAACTATCATCAGCATCGTCATTGCATACCATAGCACTTGTTGTCGGTATCAAAAATGGTCGTTCTGGTGGAAAGTATACGTATAGTACAAACAAGTGTTTCAGGAAAACAAAACAACGCGAAGTGTGATTCAGGGGCAAGGGAAAAGGAATGCAAAGACAGCTTGATGTCGAACTAATTATGTTGTGAAATGGGAACAAGAGAAAATAGTAATGAAAACGAAATAGCCACAAACCAAAACAAAAACAATACTTCCGCAACCGAACAAAATTTGTTCAGTAACGTTCGTATTACTTGACAGAAACATTACACAATCTAGTAGGCCTTGTATGTTGGAGTAATCAAATCAATTATCTTTTCCGTTTTATACGTTTTGAAGTTAATTTACAAATAACATACAAGTGATGTCACAAAAGTTCGAACCCCTCCTCCCCTATCGTCACATATCGTCACGATTTTATGAAACTCCTTCCTCGCTGATTGCGCGACGTACTTTATGGATGACCCCTTTTTAAAAAAATTAACAATATAATGCGCTAAGACCGATAACAAAGCAATTGGTGGTGAACTAATGATCGACTTGGAACATAATTAATTACCGAGACATCTAAGCTAGCTGTAGTCTTATTGTTCTTTTTTTCTGTGTTCGCTCGATCACACGCCACCGAACAATAGTAAACCGAAACAATAGACAACGCGCTAAGCCCGGTTAGAAAATAGTGCGCAGCAGCGTATCTATACAACCGTTCAAAACGGATGCACAAAGCAGTCTCTTCAACAGCCCTGTAGAAATATGCAAAAAAATATTGGATGCAATGCAATGCATAGAAACGTAACTTTCTATGATTTAGGAAAATTCAAGAAAATTCCAACGTGCAGATGCTTATTTTACAATGTTACCACATTTTTTAAATCCATTCCGGGGCATATTGACCCCGTCTTCTAAAGAAGGTTAATATTATTTTGTGATACCAGTTTTAAACTACATTAATCATCGCAAATACTTATCGAACAATTCTCGGCATCTTTCCGAAATACCTAATAGGGCACTAAAATGGTGGCTAAATACTAAGTGGATCAAGCTGTACGAGAACACGGCCACCAAAATATTTGGACAAAACGTCAATTATAACTGGAACCATGAAAAATCGGAAGTTATTTTCCATAGTCACACATACCCTAGTAGCACACTTGTTGTAAATAAGTCAAAGTAACTGCAATGTGACTCAATTAAGTCACAATCAAGTTTCTGCAACCAATTATGACAGAGATGTGTTGCTTGGGTAGGCTAATCATGAACAGACAGTCAAGTAGTTTGGTTTGAAGAGGGCTGAGTGGCAACCACAAATTACGAGAATCGGTCCGCTGCCAAAGTGCTTAACCGTAGTTATAGAAATTTGCATCAAAAAGATTTGGATAAAAGACTAGTAGGCGATGGAGAAAAAAGTTTATTTTGAATGGATTTGTGCTAATGTCAAAAGAAGAAGAAGACAACTACAACAATTGGAAATCGCTTAGGTACTTACAAATAGGTTACTTTCCGAATAATTAATCTACCCCAGTACCTATTCTTTTCTCTCATCAACAACCTTACGCGCAAAAAAAATCCCCTACTGACAAGACAAAAACAAAATTCGACCATCTCCTGCCAAATTGGACTTTGGTTAATCTGATCTACCATCATTTGTTACACGTTGTGTTCGACAAGGTGGGGTTGTTGGTGGTTTCCGAATCTTGGTGGCTCACAGTGGTCTCCCATGTGTAACGGATAGTGCCACTTTTTCATCCCGTCCCCTCGACCTGGAGATTGCTTACGTTTTCTATTCAGTTTTGTCACTTTCATAAACATCCCATTTGGCTAAATAGAGACCCCGAAGGGGGGCTTGCTATCGTACAGCATCGGCGTCGTTGTCGTGGTCAGAAGGTAATCTTTTTACACCATCACCCCATCTCAAAACGATGACGACGAGGTTGAATACAACCTTTGATGGGAGATATGGGGAGAGGAAACTATCCTACCTTTAACAACATTATCATGTTGGTTGGAAGAGGTAAAAAAACCAGGACTAGACCTTCCGTTCCTTTCGAGTCGGAAGGAGTGCACTGGGTTAAGCTCATACTATTGGGTTAAATGACTCGTGAAGATGACTGATACGGGAGCGCACAGGATGACGATGCAGTGGCATCACCGGCAGCTGCTGTTGCCATTATACGACATCCGTGGGGATGGGGCTCACCTGTCACTCGGTCCATTTTCATCTCAACCGTTGCTTCCTGTCTCTCAGCGCAAAACCGCCTACCACACCCGTTGAGGATGAGTTTTTGTTTCGACTAAAGGCACTAGAGCAGATCCAGCCGCACAACAACGTACCGGAGCCGTCACGTGAGGGGTCCATTTTCGAAACGTTTAAAAAGGCATATGTGGCTGACAGTGTAGTAGCGGTCGTTTCAGTATCTTTCCCATCACCCGCACCGTCCCGTTGTCAGTGAGGGGATGATATGAACTCGCATATCCGTCAAGCTGTGACATTCAGTTTTTTTTTTTTGTATCTTCATTTTCTACTCGTGAGTGGGTTTTTCGGTCTCTTCCACTGGCTAGCTTTGCTTGGTTTAATGGTCGTTTTTTTTCCTGTTCTCGATGTCATCCAGAATCCACTACCTGGACATCAACTCTGTCGTTTCGCTTTCGTGCCGGGGGCAGTGGGGGCTAGTGGGGGGAGTGTGTGGTGTTCTCGTGGAGATGGCAAATGATAGAAAATTGTATTATGCTGTTCCGCGTGACAAGTCATTTTAAATCAACTCAACCCTGTCGGTGTTCCCTAATATATGGGGGATGGGAATCAAAAAGCGAACATATGGTACCAGCCATGCCAACGGAAGGATTGACAAAAAATGTCACCCTAGCTGTGTGTTTGCTTAATAAATAAATAAAAGTTTAAATAAAATTCCTGATCGTTTTCTGAATACCACCGGAAAGGATTGCTTAACAATACATCTCTTAATGGTGTCACTCAACCCCTTCCTTTCAGAAACATTGGGAAGGGGGGGCATAATTTCAACCACCAATTCCTAATCCTTTACCAAAAACCTATGAATAATCGATAAAGTTTGAAGCGAAGAAAACCCCAGACCACAAGTTGAGTAATTTGATGCTCATCAGTGGCTTTCTCAGTATGCACCATTCCTCATCTGTCAAAAGAGAAAGGATTCCCTTGGAATGTTAATGTCTTTTGTTTTTCAAGATCTACGGGAGCTCCCTCTCGCACCAGCCATTATAAAACTAACCCTCGCAGTGTTGCTGCGGCAGAGAATGTGTTTCATTAAAAATAGATAAAATTGATCCCTGTTGGAAAAAGCGGTCTTGTATGAGATTACCTTCGCTACACATGCGTTCATCCGTTCCCTTTTTTCTCCGTACTAGAATGCTTGCTTCACTAAAGGCTCCTCAGCTGATCCTACAACAAAGCCCATTAGACTACCAAACGACGCAAAACACAACCGTGTATGGAGCTAAATCCACGCCTTCGCATCGTATCGTTGCGGTCGTCTTTCCTCTTACGTTGATTGCTCCCTCAGTTATCCGTACTGCACAACGAATCAGAATTGCTGCTGTGATGGGAAAGAAAAGTTATTAAACTTTGTTAATCAAAATCGCATTAACTTAAGCAAGCTGAGCTGCATCTGTGAGTAGTTCTCCGAACGCAGCCTACAATAATGGAAGATGAGTTAGGCAACTGGGCAATGCATGGTTAATTGTCTTCGTGTACGGTCCTGGTGAACTGTTTAAATTTTTTGGCAGGAATCTGAAATGACACGTAGATGCGAGTTTGTAATTGGATGGTGATATTAGAAATCAACATTCTTATTTTATTATTCTTATTGTTGGGGGACACGAGCTTTTAAATTACTATTTTTATCAATAGTACTCATAAATTAATTTCAGACAGAAGGCAACATAGAAACAATAGTCAAATGAAAACATTATATTTTACATATCGCCAGTTCATCTACAGAATATTTGTCAACACAGAAAATGAAGTGGTTAACGAGACGGCTTCCAAGCAAGAAGTGTTTCGACAAAAAAATATGGGCGTGAAATAGTGCGGTAAAATCGTTCAAGGAGGCCCAGCGGCGAGCTGGCAGCGGAAGGAAAGCGAATACGGCCGACCCCATGAACGCAAGAAAGGTGAGGGATTACTTCAAGCGCAACCCGAAACATTCGATTCGGGACGTGGTCGGAAAGCCAATTCTTCCATCTGGATCGTTCAACAGACAATGAAGCTGGTTGGACTTCAAGGTTAAGAAGGGTCCTAACTGAGCTGAAAAACAGAATAAGGTGACCAAATCCTAGGCCAGGAAGCTGTATCGCGAGTAGCTGGTGCAACCTAAATGCATCATAATGGATGACAAAACGTACATTAGAGCAGATCTCCGACCTGGAGTTTTTCGTTGGCAAGTTTCACGTGGATGTTCCGGAGAAATTCCGGGAGAAGAAGGTCGAAAGAATTTGCTATACAGTAGAACACACCTATTCTTTCAGTTCTCGAATGTGGCTCTTTTTTCTTCCTCCCAGCACGAAATAGCCACCCCATTAAATTGGAACGCATCCAATAAGGTTGTTTACGTAACGTTTGCATTAAAAAAAATGGACAAAAAATACGATTTTCCCGCACTGACAAAACTACCCAAGCATCAATCATAGCAACCCATGAGTCAGCAGACAAAATTTGACAGCTCTATCAGTCGAACTCTAAACGTGAAGCTACTCCGTTCAGAAGTCTGCACGTTCAAAGAACGACACCCCGCCGCGTCGAAAACGGACATCGTGCGGCACTTTGTGGACGCCGCATACGCCCGTTCTGGCATCTACAACATCTTGGCACTATTAGAAAACTATCAGAGCATCGAAAGAAAGCACGGTTCCGGACGGCCGACGACCCGAGCGACAAGAAGCTCCAAAGGATGCTGAATAGCAACACTGTGTTTGTTTGAGTTAGTATTGGTTTTATAGCCGTCCGATTTTTATATTATTTTTCGTCGATATATGTTTTGCCGTTATTCGTGATTTCAATCCGTCCCGATTTATTATTATTTTGTCCGCGTTGTGATATTCGGTCTGTGCATAGACAGTGGAGCATTGTGTTGTTATCTGCAAAAACTCAACCGATCGGTGCTTTATTCAACAACAACACCATCTTGCATCCTCTCATCGCCCTTCGTTCGTTGAAAAATCAGGAAGCTTTCTGCGATATAACACTTGCTGTGTAGTATACCCATAGGCGAATACCATGGCATGCAAAGGTTGCCAGAAGGTTGTTTCCGACAATGATCGTATCATTTGTCGAGGATTTTGCGGAGAGTCATTTCATGCAATTTGCGCACAGGTTGACTTCCCCTTGAGCGTGCTTCGATCACACGAAAAGAATATTTATTGGATGTGCGATGACTGTTCCACGATGTTCACTAACTGCCAATTTCGTAACATCATGTGCCGCAGTGAGAAGGATCTGAGTGGTTTACCTGAATCGATTAAATCAATTCAGGACGACATCATAAAGCTTAGCTCGGTGGTCACAACCCTCGCTTCTAAGGTTGATTCGAAGCCTCTCACACCGTTCCGGCTCAACTCTAGTGGCTCAAGATTTCATGAGTGGCCAATAAATGCGTCGATTAATTCGCCGAAGCGACGTAGAAGTGAAAATGGTGACCGTCCGATGTCGATTGCAGCAAACAAATCGAGTTGCGGAACTAAGTTGGCCTGTAGCACCATTAAAATGGTCCAGACCAACCGTAATTTCGTCTGGATACATCTGTCTGGTTTTCATCCGACTACGACCGAACAGGAAATTGCCGACTTGGTGTGTGAATGCCTACATCTGAAAATCGACAATAAACCGAAGGTGGTAAAACTTGTTCCAAAAGGGAAGGATTTGTCCACGTTGAATTTTGTCTCATTCAAAGGGGGTGTAGACAAAAATTCGGAGAAGGAAGCATTGTCCTGCGATTCTTGGCCGGAAAACGTTTTCTTTCGGCCCTTCGAAGATGATAAGGCAAAAAACGTGACCCGCATCGTGAAGTCCTCGACGGTGGAACCACAAAATCACCCAGCTCCTCTTGTGAACGTCTCAGCTACGGATCAACCTTGCCCGATGCTCAGCTAATGTCACATGTTTCAACACCGGGATGCACGCGACAAGGCTCTTTGGAAGCCCCCTCTGCCCTTGTCTCAGTTGTACCACTTTCAAAAACCGATCGTCAGCTCTGTTATCAGTGTTCCCGCCACCAGAGTCATCCCGGTACTGAGTTCGGGGTTCCAGAGGGGGTCTTCCAGCCTGTTATCTCAGGCAAGTACGCGTGTAATTCCAGCTTTTCGCTTCCTGAATATCTTCCAATTTCCAGCTTGTACGAAGAGTTACCCGATTTAGAGACGAATCAGTGCACATCACATCCGAGACGCATCGTGGAAAGCACTTTGGAAGCCCCCGGTTCCTCTGCCCCAGTCGCGCCAATTCCAGCCACCGTACAGCATAGTCGTCTCGGCCCTGAGGGCAGATGCACACCGGGGGTCTTCCAACCTGCTTTAGCAGGCAAGTACATTCACAATTTAGCTTCTCCTTTGCCTGATATTGCCTCGCATTCTAGTAATGTCATCGGTACTTCGGCTGCCACACACGAGATTGTCATTTACTACCAGAATGTCGGTGGTATTAACAGCGATGTCGACGATTTCCGCATAGCTACTTTGGACCAGTGCTACGACATCATCGTCCTCACGGAGACCTGGCTGGATTCACGCACACTCTCTTCTCAGGTATTCGGCAAAGATTACGAGGTATTTCGATGTGACAGGAATGCCGATAATAGCCATAAAGCAAAAGGTGGGGGTGTACTAGTGGCTATAAGTACAAAATTTAAAGCAAAGGCTCATGAAAACCCTTCGTGGATTCGTTTGGAACAAGTTTGGACGTCGATCAAATTGGGCGATCGTACATTATTCCTTTGCGGACTGTACATTCCACCCGACCGCATACGCGAGCGTGAACTAATTGCAACACATTGCCAATCGGTTTTCGCAATTTTGGAAAATGCCAAAGCAACCGACGAAGTTATGGTGATAGGCGACTTTAATCTGCCTGGGATTTCATGGAAATTATCTGACAGTGGGTTTCTATTTCCCGATGCCAATCATTCTGTCATGCATTCCAATGCTTCGTTCCTTCTGGACAATTACAGCTCAGCTACTCTCTCCCAAATCAATCATGTCACCAACCAGAACACACGCAGCTTGGACCTCTGTTTCGTGAGCGCCCAAGACACCGCTCCACTCGTATGCGAAACTCCCTCTCCTCTAGTGAAACTAACTCTTCATCATCCGCCTTTACTGGTCACGTTACGCTCAAAGCTGGAAATTGCACCTGACACAGTTTCCTACGATTTTGTTCGTGCCAATCATCGTAATATCGCCGAGTTACTCTCGCTTTTCGATTGGGATAATATTTTGGATACAGTCAATGTCGAGTCAGCCGCTCAAACATTTTCCAACGTTCTGGCATATGTCATAGACAGACACGTTCCAAAGAAAATCCATCGTCATACGTCTCGTCCACCCTGGCAAACGAGCGAACTTCGTCGCTTGAAATCTGGCAAGAGAGCTGCCCTCAGAAAATTCACAAAGCACCGGACACTAATTCTAAGTCGTCACTATGTAAGCATGAATCACGAATACAAACGAGTCGCGAAACGTTGCTTTCTTCAATATCGGCGTGGAATACAGCTCAAGTCACGTCCTAAACAATTCTGGAAATTTGTAAACGAACAACGCCACGAAGTAGGCCTTCCGTCGTCTATGTCGCTTCACGGCAACAAGGTTTCCACCCCGCAGGGTATTTGCCAGCTATTTTCCGAGAAATTTTCTAGCGTTTTCACCGAGGAGACATTGAGCGATGACCACATTAGAATTGCGGCCAGCTATGTTCCCGTTGCCGGTCAAACCATGGGCCAAGTCGACATCGATGCAGAGATGATAATCAAGGCCTGCTCAAAACTCAAATTATCTCATAATCCCGGGCCGGATGGAATTCCTTCGTCCTTTCTCAAACTACACTTGGATAGTTTGTTGCCCCCGCTGCTGCACGTTTTTCGACTATCTGCGACTGTCGGTATTTTTCCTCGCTGTTGGAAATTTGCGCATATGTTTCCAGTACACAAAAAGGGAAGCAAACGGGACGCTGCAAATTATCGCGGCATAACTTCGCTTGGTGCTGTTGCTGAACTGTTTGAGCTTGTAATTATGGAACCGTTGCTCGCTCACTGCAAATCGTATATCAGTACCGACCAGCACGGATTCATGGCTGGTCGCTCCACTGCTACTAACCTGTTATGCCTTACTTCCTACATTAAAAGCAGTATGGCGAAACGCGCCCAAACGGATGTCATTTACACCGACTTGTCTGCAGCCTTCGATAAATTGAACCACCGCATAGCTATTGCCAAACTGGGCAGGCTTGGGATCAACGGATGCCTGCTGCAATGGTTCAATCGTACCTCACTGACCGTCATCTGGCTGTAGTCATAGGAGATTGTCAGTCTCACATGTTCAAAGCCATGTCTGGTATACCGCAGGGTAGTCACTAGGAACCGTTCAACGACGTAAATTTGGCTTTCGAAGGACCTCGACTATCATACGCAGATGACCTAAAACTCTATCTTCGAGTGCACTCACTCGACGACTGTCGCTTTCTTCAACGTCAACTAAATGCTTTTGCTGACTGGTGCACTTTGAATCGTATGGATGTCAACCCGGCCAAATGCACGGTTATCTCGTTTTTGCACAAGAAACAGACTATTTTATTCAAGTATGTCTTGTTGGGCACCGAAATTGAGCGCGTCAGTCAAGTCAAGGACTTGGGAGTAATTCTGGACACCCAACTCACCTTCAAGCAGCATATCTCGTACGCTGTCGGCAAAGCCTCCTGCGTTTTGGGGTTCATCTTTCGGATTGCTAAGGACTTCACGGACATCTACTGCCTCAAATCGTTGTACTGCTCCTTGTGTCGTTCTATATTAGAGTATTGCTCGGTTGTGTGGACTCCTCATTACAACAACGGTGTCGTTAGAGAGCCTCTACTCTACTCAACGAAGGTTTTTGAGATTTGCGCTACGTAAACTACCGTGGACGGATCCCTATCGTTTGCCAAGCTACGAAAGCCGTTGCCGTCTAATTAACCTGGAGTCCCTGTTAGCCCGTAGAGATACAGCCAGGGCTTTGTTCATCGCAGACATCTTGCAAGACCGCATCGACTGTCCTGATCTTCTGGAGCAAATCAATATCAACGTGCAGCCCCGAGCCCTGAGGAATAGTTCAATGCTGCGGTTACCTCCACAACGAACCAATTACAGTATGTTTGGCGCAATTGGCGGTTTACAAAGACTTTTTAATAGGGTTTCCGCCTTGTTTGATTTTAACGAGACTCGCCAGATGCTTCGTCGTAAGTTTAGTCATTTTTTTAAAGACCTGTCTAATTCGCATCGATAGTGTTATTTTTAGTTTGTTTTATGTCATGACCATTAATGTACCGTTCTTGTTTAGCTTTAAGTAACATCAATGGGATTTAAACCTAATCTGTTGATGAATAGAAATAAATAAATAAATCATGAAATCCACCAAATTGCCCTCAGCTTCGACCCATCGAACGTTACTGGGCAATCGTGAAAAGGGTCTTCAAGAAGACTGGTAAGGCAGCTGGGAACATGCAGGAGTTCAAAAAAATTTGGACACAAGCGTCCAAAAAATGCGATGCAACACTTGTCCGGAACTTGATGAAGAGCATTCGATCCAAAGTTCGAAAATTCGTGAAGGAATAACTTAAATTTCATCCGGTCTTCATTATGTTCAAGTTTAAACAATAAAGGATCAATTTTTTGTATGAATAAAATATCGGTTTTCAACATAATTTGAGAGAAAGTTTGTCGATAGCTTATTTTCGATACACTCCTTACAATGCCGTATTGGTACCAAAGGAGACGAATCCAAAATACTGTCCAGAGATTCGCCCTATCGAAACATTCTGGGCTTTGGCGAGAAAACACATGAAACCAGCGTATCTTGTTGAAAAAATTAAAAGAGATTGGCCAAAACTGGTAAAAACTGGTCGGATAAAACACTCTGCAGAAGTTGATGAGTAGTTTTAAGGGAAATGTTAGAGAACTCGTCTACCCGAAAAATCAACAAAATGAAATGTATGTGGAAAAAAAAAACGTTGTTACTTAGTATGTTTGAGAAAAAAATAATCAAAAATCCCAGTATGCTTTCTTATCTGAGAAAGAATGTGTATTTATATTTTTCAGAACAGTCTATATTCCACGACAAAGGCTCGGGAGACCTAGGGGCTGTTCATTAACCACGTAGACTCATTTTTGAAAATCGTAAACTTTTCTCTTGACATTTTTTGGTAATGTTGTATGGATCTTTGACTTTTGTCAGACCACCCCCTCCCCCTCAGAAAAATCTAAGTGGTTTATGAGCAGCCCCCTAACATGTGTTGAGGTGGCTTTGAAACTAACAAAATCGCTTTCCACCCATCCTGACGCTTGACCTTCGTTTTGGGAAAATAAATCATCACCCCTTCAGTGCCCGACGCTACATTGTTTGGTTCTGGCGAGTCTACCGCCAATCGACGTCGTCATCCTTGATACATATTTCACCTTATCGCGCTAAAAATATCTTCACTCCCATAAAACCTACCCCAACACGATTACACGCCTCCATCGTCGTCGTCGTCGTCGTCGTCTTTGTTCTCTAACCGTAGTGAGGTTGTGTTAACAGTTTTTTTGTCACCTCGGCACATTCGGAGCGGTTTCTGCTATCCCCGGCTTGACAAAAACCTGCGCCTACCTTCATAGGTATATTTTGCGTTGGAACATTCATTACGTGCCTTTGATATGGCTCACGGCTTACGGTACGAGTTCTGGACGATATTGAGCCTCAAAACTGCGTCCATCCGGCTGCTGCAAATTCGTGAGCCAAACTAGGAAACTGTATGTCTACAAATCAAAATTAGAGCAATCGTTTCTGCCCAGCGGAGAAACAATTGTGACTTTGAATTGCTGTTGTGTGTGTGTGCGTAGTGGTAGAACCTGCAACCGGCCGTCCACATCTCGATGCCCGACTTTTTTCCGGGTGAATGGCATGAACCGGTATGAGAAGCACAACAGATGGACTGGCTTTTCAGACGTCGTTGCACCACGTGCAGAGGGTGCTACTGGCGATGTGCTGCAATTTTGTGCTCTGCGTAGACATGAAGGTGCAAATTTGGACCAGTGAGCCCTGGGCGGAATGCCGTTTGCCTGTGCTCGGAAGTGCATAGAAAACTGGTGTAAAGCTGCTTCCATTTGTTTTAGGTTGATGGATAGCTCTAAAACGATGCTAACCGTCGCAACTTTTACCATGTTGTAGTAAAATTGATGCAAATTGTTCCATTATAGTTCGTTTGCTGGAATGGAGGGTAAGAATCTTTTCGTTTGCAATGAGATGAGCGGTGTGTTGAGAACGATTGATTATTTGAAAAAGTGGGATCTACGATGTTCCGTTAGCAATGTCAATAGTATTAATTTCTGTCACAGCACTTTTAAGCATGCTTATGGATCGAGCCTTTTGTACGCACTGGAAACGCTTTCATGAAGAGCCCCTCAAACTGGCAATAATCTTTGTAGATAAAACATGTCTACTGAAGGCTTGCGACTAGCCAAGCTAGACATTTGTGGCGATGGGTTATGCACAACTTTGGCCACGCTACGGACCGTGAATGAAAACGAAATAAATCATCTTATCATCACGATCCATCATCACTCCTCCGATGGAAGCACTGTGCTCACACATTCAAACATAAAAGGGGAACCCCGGGGCAAGACAAATGAAACACGGATTCGGCTCGTTCTGCTGTTGCTCCTCCAACTCTTGATGGCAGATCCGTTACCAATTGGCCATATGCTCTCTCTGCAGAAGGAGACTGTCGTACCCAGCGAAATTCATTGTACCTGTCATGCTACACAACCTGTCACTAGTTCGTAACCATTTCCCGTCCGTTGTCCTCGTCTGTCATCGCCCCGTCCCGGTGGAAAGAGCGAGAAGCGATTTAAATTTCTTAGAGGTAATACCATTACATTTATGTAGAACAACAATATGTTGTTTTTGTTGAATATTTCTTTTTCTATTTCCATTAGCTTTCAAAATTAATGGTGGAACAGCACCCATGGAACCGACTTTTACCTTACTTCCCCCAGTGACGTTCAGCGAAGGACGCATCTCGATCTCGCTTCATGGCTGATCGAAAACCTAATTAAAACTTAACCAGCAACCACAAGTGAGCAATAAATCATTATTATCACATTATGGCTACCCCGAGGCGCCGCTGCTTTCGGCACCCACTAACTTGAGAATCCATAATCCGTATTTGCTCTCAACTTTCCCCAATAATCCCCTCTCTTCTACCACGGTAATCCACTCGAAAACGTGGCGTCGGTGTGGGTGTGTGCCATTCTCGTCGGGAACAAATAATCTACTCTCTTCTAGTTTAGCAGCGAAGCTAACGGTCGTTGTGCATAGCTTTCTTGAGTTTATCTAGTGGGAATCTAAGAAAAGGATCAATACGGTAGTGAATCAAGTAGATTTTGTGAAATATTCGTTAATGTTTCTTGATTAAAGTTTAGGATAAAGTATGTCTTCCGTAGGAGAATTAGTTTGCAAATTTGTGGAAAAATTGGTATTAATGTTTGAATTACTTAAGGACTGTATCGTTAATAATGAGTACACCTAAAAATGTCTGTTTTTAAATATGTTTTATTTATTTTGCAACTAAAATTTATTTACATTGTTTATTGGCCATCAAAAAAGCCCGTTACATCAGTGTTTATTTAATTTTTCGTAAATCTGACCAGTTGGTGCAAGAACTGGCCAGATTTAGTTTTTGCACAACCGTTCCGTCGACTGTAAAAAAAATTAAAAATTAAACTTAAAAATCAATTAGCAAATCTGTCCAACGTACGATTTTTATAATTTTTTTTTAAAAAAAGGCTTTGAGTCATAAAAAAATAAAAGTTGTTCTATGATGGAGCAACTTAAGATAGAAAAGTTCTTAGAAGTAAGAAAAATTCAATGTTTTTCCAATTTGTTGTTTTTGCATAAATAACCATATTTTAATAATATAATACGATTTTTCTAGTGATTTTAAACAAAAATGCTCCTGTTGAGCAACATTCTATATGTACCCGTTTTAGAGATAATTTGAAAGTAATGTGGAAAAAATGGATTTTTCCATGAAAATATCCCTTTTTCAAAAGTTAGTCGTGATTGTCCATCTTTAAAAGTATTTTTTTCAAATTGTACATAAAATTTTCAACAACTATTCTTTTGACACCAAGAAGATTGAACATTCACAGGTGTACTCATAATTAACGAAACAGTTTTCAGGACTGACTGACTTCTTATTAAAGTGATTATACATTTTTTGGTCTGATTGATTTTGTATTCTAGTGATTCAGGTCTGATGCACCTAGTATTTAAGTAATTCAAGACTAACTCACAATACATTCAATTTATTCAGGTCTGATTTGCCTCATGTTTATATTATTAAGGTCTAGTTTACTTCATATTCATATGGTTCTAGGCTGACTCACTTCATATTCAAGTGATTCAGTCCTGATTTTATTCATACTCAAGTAATTCAGGACGGACTCACCCCAAATTCAAGTAACTCAAGACTGACTGACTGACTGACTCATATTCATCTGGTTAAGGTCTTACCCATTTCTTATTTATGTGGTTCAAGGTTTATTTTCTTCATGTTCTAGTGATTCACGCGTGATTCACTTCAGGCGCGTAACGAGCAAGGTGGATCGATCAAGTACCCTAGTAGCACACTTGTTGCTATTCGGTTGAGAAAACATAAATATGACTTGCTAAGTCATAATCAAATTACTACTACTTATTATGATCGTAGTGTGCTACTTGGGTAAAAGGTGACATGCGGATCCTCCGCTGACAAGGTACAGGCATAGACAGGATATAATGGAGACAACTTCTGTGTACAGCAGAGGCCACACCGGCCTTGGTGTGATTAGTAAGTAAGTCACTTCATATTCAAGGAATTCAGGTCTGATTCTCTTCATATTTTAATGATTCAGGGCTGCCTCGCCTCAAATTCAACTAATTTTGGACTGACTAACTTCACATTCAAATAGTTATACTTTTAAAGTCTGATTCACTTCTTATTTAAGTGATTTAAGTCTGATTAACTTCATATTCAAGAATGCTTGATGTGATGTTGCAAATTTGATCTATATACAGTATGTAAAAAAAGTTTATCCACCCCTTCTCACTTGGCACATTTGCTTCAAATAATCCACCAAAACATTGAAAAACGATTTTTAATATATTAAGTTTATTTCTCAAGGGATAAAAACAAAGTCAAATAACGATAATTTGATGTAAAAGCACGAACTGTTCGTGTCTGAGACCAAATATATAAGAAAACGATAAAAAATAATGCAAAAAAAGTAGATCCACCATAATCCTGAAAATCATTTAATATTTCGTGTGACCTCCCTTCGCTTCAAGGACAGCTTGACATCGTCGTGGCATTGACTGGCCAAGCTTAGTAATCGTTTCTGGTGCGATTTTGTCCCATTCAGTTACAACAACTTGTCGTAATTGCTGAATGCTTGATGGTTTGTGTTCCTGAACCTTAATTTTGTAAATAGACCAGAGATGTTCTATTGGATTAAGGTCAGGAGACTGGCCACTCCAAAACATTGATTTTCTTTTCCTCAAACCATTGGGATACCAGCTTCGATGTGTGCTTTGGATCCCCATCTTGCTGGAACGTGTATCTCCGGCCAAGCTTCAGTTTTTGTGCACTTGCTGAAAGTTTTCGTTTCAGTATGTCCAGATAAACCTCCTTTGTCATTATTCCGTCAATTAATTCGAATTCTCCAACGCCAGATGAAGCCATCGAGCCCCAAACCATGACTCTACCTGTACAGAAAATGATAAAAGTTAGTTAAGTTAGTTGAAAATTCCGTCCACCATGTTTGACTGTAGGCTTTAAACACTGGGTTTTCAGACTTTCACCGGTTCTGGTACCATCAGACCAAAATAGCATTATTTTAGTCTCGTCTGACCAAATGACCTTTCTCCAATCATCGACTGTCCATATCATATGATCTCGAGCCCACTTCAATCGTTTTTTAATGTTTTTCGCTGACAACCATGGTTTCTTAATTGCCACTCTACCCTTCAGACCTTGTAGATGCAATCGATTTCAGATTGTTTGAGGTGTCACATGGATAGAAAATCCACTCTCAACTTGCTTTGCAATTTTTGGAGCTGACAAACCTCGATCTTGTTCCGCCTTTCTGACGATAGCCCTGTCAATCCGAGAACTTGTCTTCGCCTGTCGCCCTGATCGCTTTTCTGGTGTGAAAGAACCACTCTTTTTGTATTTCTGAACAATTTTGGCAACCGTGTCTTTACGTATCTGAACGATATTAGCAATTTGACGGTAGCTTTTACCGTACTTGTGATGCTCTATGATTAGTTTTCGGATACTCAGCGAAATTTGTGCGTTTTTAGGCATTTCGAAACACGAGAAATCAAATTTGAATCACGAAAGCTTCTACACTACGAAAGGATAACTGTATGCAATGTTTACATTCGAAAAAGTGACAGGAACCGCTCAATACACGGCAAAATGATACTAAGCATGTTTGGGTGGATAAACTTTTTTTGCATGTTTTACTTCCCTTTTCTGTTGATCTTGGCATAGATTTTGATGAGCAATATTAATTCAAGTATATTTAATGGTATAAGAATAGGTACTATATAATGGACCAAACGCATAGCAACACTCATTTTATCAACTTATATTTGAATCGATATCAGGAAAATTGTAAATTTGAAGCAGGGGTGGAGGAGAACTACTTAGACGACCTTAAGCAAAATGCTGTTGCGAACCGATTGCGATTAATTGGAAAAGGATTTGTCCTTCAACAGAACAATGATCCGAAGCATTACGCCAAACTGTGCCGAGGGTTCGTTCAAGACTTGGACCCAAACGGAAGGTTATCCGACATGACTTGGCCGGCGCAATCACTGAATCTAAATGCAATCAAACTGCTATGCGATGAGCTGGACCGGAACCAGAAAAACCGGACAGCACGGAAAGCACGGACTAAATCCGCCACTTCAACAGGCAAAAATGTCCGGTTGGAAGACGCTCATGTACCACTGTGGCTTGTATAGTTATTCTAGCGATCTATTGTGTGCACTCTGTGCCTTTTGCCTGTTGAAGTGGCGGATTTAGTCCGTGCTTTAACCTACCCCGCAGTGGGATGTTAGGCAAAAATGTCGTTGGTTCGAGTACCACTGTACACATGCCCTTTTCGCTCAATTTTCCTAAAACATCTGCTATGTTTCCAAGCCTGCCGCACACTAGCGGAACTATCAAAACTTTCTCTTCATATCTTTAATTCTAGCCAAAAACATTGTTGTTCACTCTTGGTGCCTCATGGTGATGAGCGAACATCTCCTTCTACATTACAAAGCAATCTTGCTTTGCTTATTTTGGGTGTACGAACTTCAAATTTTTCGGCACATTTTGCTGCATAAAATCTTTTACCTCTGAGCTTGATATTTTCTTTTGGTGTTTCAAATAAAGTACTTCTAACTTTAACAAAAATAAAGTAAACCAAATGAATCCTGGAGACGATGAGCATTTTAATGGAATACCTGTTACTGTAAAACGAGAAGAGAGATTAGTAATTTCCATTTAATTCCAACTTCCTTCAAGATAAGCAATAAAGGTAGTTTAAATTAAATAAAAAATACTAATCTTCCTTCTTATTGTCTAGTAAAGTAAACCAATGTCTTTGTCACTCTTCTTCTCCACTATTCGGATGTCGTTTAAAAACTTTGTCTGTTCTGAACAACTTTGCCGAAGCCGGAACTTTCTATCTTATCAAAATCATGAGATAGAATAACTTAATAATGCTCAATTTTGCATGCTCACTAGCGCCACGTTGTGGTGAAATTCCAAACAAGACGGTCAATTTGTTGATTTTTTTTTGACCTCCTAAATAACTTTGCTCGCACTTTTTCAGAAATTAAGGACCTTGAGGTATAGCATCATGAAAGTACCACTATTTAAGTTATTGGGAGGAGGGAGGTTTGATGCAATATTAAACTGAATGTTACAATACTTTTTCAAGCGAGTCGGGTGAACCCGTAAGTAGAGTGTTAAGTGAAACTCGCGAGAACATAAGGATCTCTTTTCATCGATATAATTCAACAAATCGAATAATTGAGATGAAATGCTGAAAACAAATGCCTTTCCGAAGCCATCTCGATAAACACTTGACAGATTGTGATGAAATTGTTTAACGTCAACATTGCAGTCTTAACATGTTGGAACCAAATTTTCTTCAATTATTACCTATTCGCTAAAATGTTACAAGCTAATCATTTTGTCTCATTTTTTTCGAGTACAGCATGTAGGATAGAGATACATCAGAATTCCTGCAAAATTTCTGCTGACACCGAAACAGTACAAAGATATGGAAATCCTGGGCTTTGTTGATACCGTTGTTTTGACAATTCGGTATTCGTCGTAATAAGCTTCAGGAGCAGAACTGAAGATATACCAGTACGAAACTGAAGTACTCTAGGATAGTAACTTTAAAGCAGTGAGCGAACAGAAAACAACGTCGTGAAGTATATAGCCTGTCCAAGTTAAATTTTGGACACCAAAATAATAGCAGCAATAAAAATTTCACAGAATCAAACAAAACCGATTGTTGATGTCACAATAATAGAGATTAGAAATAGTTGATTACGATGTTAATTCTTCTTTCTGTAAAATTCTCCAACTTTCTGTGGTACACCCGCCATCAGGTTCCGTTCGGTATCCTGAGATACGCCCGCCGTGACGGTTTTCCATCTTATCTTGAAGTTATCGGTAACATTTGAGTTTTCTTGCTAGTTTCGAAGAGTTTCCGCTTAACTAGAGTCCAGTACTTCTCTATTGGGCGAAGTTATGGACAGTTTGGTGGATTGGCTGTTTTTTACACGTATTTGACCTATTGTAACTTATTCCATTCTAGGGCGGACGTCGCATAGTGACAAAAGGCCAAATGTGGCCAAAACAGAGCTGGAGAGTCGTAGCTTCTGATAAACGATAGAAATCACTGGTGCAGACGTTCTTTCGTAAACTTTTAGATTTTCGACCACAGCTATTTATGGCCTGCCAAATCAAATACTTCTTCGAAAAATTGGACAACTTCTTTCACCGGACATCTTCGGCAACGGCGTTCCTTTGCATTGCGGTATAAAAAGCCAGACCCGGAAGCTGTTTGAAGTCTACGAGTACGGTTGTTTCGTCGTCCATTATGATTCAAGAAAATGTAGAGCTTATTGCAGTGAAATTTTGCTTATCATCACGGTTGGGAACTTTAATCTCTTTGTACGCCTTCAGTCCTTGCTTCTGCTTCACTTTTTGCACGTATGATTTTGACTTCCCAACTTTTCCAGTCACATTTCGCTAGCCAAAATCGCGAAAGATTGGGATTTTTCTCAATAATGGCTACCACCTTCTTGTCCATTTGTCGGGAGCATACTTTTCAATTTGTTCCACTTCCAACATTCCGATCTACAATCAAGCGCTGGTCAAATGACTTGCAAACACAAAACACGGTACTTTTCGGTAGTTTTAGTTTCTTGTCAAGATCGCGTATCTATAAATTCGAATTTTTCTGCCACTTGATTCGACGCCATTCTACTGAATATAACAAGAATGTAAACATGTTGTACCACAAAATAAAGGCTTCACCAAACTGCAGCATTTTTTTTTGCCGCCACCGCAGCGAAATCGTGGAGAAAAAATCACCGCGGTGAGATTACATGGCGGCTTATGGGAGCGCACAAACCAACGCGATTTAAAAACGCATCGCGTCGGTTTGTGCGGTCCCAGCCGCCATCTCACCGCGGCGATTTTGTCGCTGCGATTTCTCTGCGGCGGCGGCAAAAAACGCTGCAGTTTGGTGGAGCCTTAAAGTGGAGAGTTTCAGCTGTTATATAAGTGAAACCTTTCAGCGATCCGTGAAATAATTCAAAATCTACACTGAGAGATAAGCGTCCGAAATTTCGAGGACAGACTGATGCGGATGAAGGTTCTTATAGTTACTGTTCGTTTCGAACTATGGGAGTATTCAGTACACACCGTTCATTTGAGTGACCATGCTTAGAGTTAATTATGGGTTGCGCTTGTGAAAGCCATCCATACTGTGAACAAAAGAATGTAATAAATGTTTCTAACGTCTAATTGGTCAAATTACACCCCTGCACCGTAAAAAGTTTTGTAGGAATCTCAAGAAGGCCGGTAAAACCAAATGATATGTAAATTCCCAACATGTAGCAAAATAATCAATCGGCTAAAAGTTCCCGCTAGGATCCAAAGTTTCAATTTAACCAGAAGAAAATTCAATTTATTACTTGCCTCATTCTAATTCAGCCTTCATCAAACGTTGACAGGCAGCAATGCGCAAAAAAAAGAAGAAGAATGGAAGAGACATCTCCGAGCAAGTGCGATAACAAAGAAATATGATAAAGAAAAAAAACAAACGTGAAACATCGACTACCTCTCATCTCCCTGCAGCCATTTGGCAAACTTTCCACCTTGTTTGAAAAGAAAACCACTGAAAATTGATTTCGTATTCATTTTTTTTTTATTAACAAGTGATTTTGTCGCTGGCTTTCATGTATTCCTTGCGAGGAAGAAACTTCCTCTTCCTCTTGTTCCGGGTAATCGGGGGTTGGGATTATGCTTCACTCCTTGGAGGAGTGTGAGTGAAACAGAGCAAAAAGAACAAATGTAATCATTATGGGGATGATAATTGGAAAAGTTCGACTTTTGACTTTTTTGTCGCAGATCAAGGGGCCAAGCCGCCCACCCATTTGATAGCCGGATTGAGATTGGTTTCTGAAGGCCACTTATCCAATATCGATGTTTTTGATCCTGTCTCCCTTTGTGTCGGTACAGCCTCCGTCTCCGGTGCGCGAAGAGGTGGGCAGCTGATGGGCGTTGGTGAAAATCCGATAATGAAAGTCAATTGTAAATTCTAATGAGGTGGTGATTTGAATTTTTCAGTCGAATCACGCAAATATTGTGCAGCCAGATTTTCAAGTGAAACATTCCCAAACGCATGCAGTACGAGGGGGAGGAGTTCATCGCAAGAGGCCGCCATGTGATGATTGTGTCGAGGCAGGAAGCGAACAGGCAGACGACGACGGGTCCCCGGTGTGTTGTAAAGCGATTGTCGTTACCGATATTCATATTGTTGTTCCCAATTCCCTAATCTATGCTAATTTGCTGTGTATAACCATAAACCATTACGTTAATGAATAAAGCAATAATAGCCGCGGCTACAAATTCTCCAGCGCGCGGGGCTTCCAGTCGAGGAGGAAATCTTCTGTCCGAATCATTCATCGGGTGCCCATTGTTCGCAGTATCGATATCTTGATTATCATTATTAAAGTGTCGGTTTCAGACAATGCTCATTCATTAGAGCGCAAAGGATTGGCTCTGCATCATGCGCGGGCACACACACGGGAGGTGTATGTCCATATCAGCTTTTTAATTATTATTATTATACCGAGAAGAGCGCTGTTATTATTTACGGATAATTATTATTAATATTGATGGAAACAAGTAAACACTGCCATGGGAATACAAAAGCAAAGTCGTAGTGGAGGTAGGTCTACAGAGAGTGCCTTTGTTTATGGAGCAGTGGCAATTGATAACAGTGCTCTTGCTAAATCCTCAAGGAGCAAGTATGGTAAAATGGGGTAAATGCAGGTGTTTTGATTTCTGAGCCTTGTCCAAATAATGTGTTCACTGATTTTTGTTCCTTAATTTGAGTTTGAAATGCAGTTTCGATTTTCGACCTTTAACTAGTCAGAGTAGAACTTGTTATAGCCACCTGGCTAACAAAATAGCTTTATCCTCGATTTCTCGCAATTGTCAAATCAATTCAACCAAAATATACTGCAACAAAATGTACAAAAATGGTTCTTCCATGTCATGATGTTGTCGATTTCTACAATTGATTTGTGATTTTCGTGATATCGGTATTAAAAGAGCTAAGTGTCTTCTACATATTATTTAGGCGTAAGGCTTGTGGTCTTCTGATATGTCATCCATGATTTTTTGATTTTTTTTCGCTCACACCGTCGTCGAGGACGGACGTGTTTCAAGTACGGTCCGTAATTAAATTTGTATATAAACTTTTTTAACCTCTTGACAACGTAGCGTCGTGTGCTTCTCGTGCTTCACCTGTAACTTCAATTTATTTTATTATTATTTTTTCCGTTAAATCATAACATCGCGCGTGTTTTTTACCGGCTTTTTGTGTCGCGTCGAACATTAACTACTAATCATAATGCCGTGCGGTGTCAAATCGTGTACCACAAATGACGACCACCTTCTTTGGAAGTGCGAATTCTGCAGCAGAACATACCATGCTGCCTGTATTGGAGTGCAACGGACCCGGGAGCGATTTATCACTCAATATGTGGTTCCCATGTGTACCGACTGTCAGGAAATTCTACGCAAGGAAACCGATGTGCGTTTAATGCTGCATCATCAGGAAGAACTTCTGAAAGCCATCCGCTCCCAGAATGACTCAAATCAGCGCATTGCTGCTGACCTGAAAAAGCTTTCCGCTGTGTCAATATTATTTGACAACCTTGACCACTTCTTCAAAGAAGTAATGGAAACGCTGA
Source organism: Aedes japonicus (assembly GCA_034211315.2). Lineage (NCBI taxonomy): Eukaryota > Metazoa > Arthropoda > Insecta > Diptera > Culicidae > Aedes > Aedes japonicus. The sequence continues at coordinate 41,109 of JASCZW010006597.1, forward strand.
CTAAGGTTAACAAAAGCCATGAAGTCGTAAGCACTTCAATCGACCACCATATGAAGTCGTGTGACTCACGTACGGCTTTAACATTAACCGGCATCGATAAATCAAATTCGATTATGTCACAAAAATTAACAGTTTCTGAGACGATCGGCTCACTAGCCTACAAACGACATGGCACTTTTAACGAAAAGCGCCGAATCATTAACTACATCACTGACTCACTTCAGCCAAGAGTCAGAACTTCATGAAATCCTAGATGAAGTTAAATTTGTGGCTGCGGCTATCACATCCCCTAAGTCAAATTCATCGCTTGTCACCCCACCCCAACAGAAAACTTTGGAGAAGGAATTAACAGAAAGTCCTCTAATCGAAAACAATACCGCATCTGAACAGTCACACCATCAACAGCAGCAGCAACAACAGCAACAGCAACAACAACAACAACAACAACAACAACAACAACAACAACAACAACAACAACAACAACAACAACAACAACAACAACAACAACAACAACAACAACAACAACAACAACAACAACAACAACAACAACAACAACAACAACAACAACAACAACAACAACAACAACAACAACAACAACAACAACAACAACAACAACAACAACAACAACAACAACAACAACAGCTCATACAGACGACTACGAGTAACGTCATCGCTGACCTGTTTGCTGAACGTCGAGCCAAATTGTCTAAACTACGTGCCAAAGCTTCACCAAAAAATGACCCTCCTGTCTCTGGATGGCGTACTTTAGGGAATAAACGGTGCTGGAGGCAGGACTGGTCTGGATACGACATGAAGCTTAACAATCGGCAGCTTCAAGAAAAAGCTGCTGATAAGGCCAGAGAAAGGAGGAAAAGAAGAAAAAGAAAACAACAACTCTTCCCCATCATCAGTCATCAAACCGTAGAAAATGCTCAAAACAACGTTCTACAAGAAGGCAATCGAACTTTGGGTACAGACAAAGGGCTACTGGCCTCAGCTAAAGCTCAATTTGCCGGTCCACCTTCTACCACCGACCACCCAATTGCAGCACTCTCGGCTCCAACGTTTAGCTTCATACAGGGTGAAACAATAAACCCATACCAACCAGAAAGGCAGAGCCAGCATTCACCCAATATCGTGCAAATAGTGGCTGAAAGTACTGCACTACTACTGCCTTCTAACAACCAACAACAGCAACAACAACAACAACAACCACAGCCAGCGAACCAACAACATCCAGCAAATCAGCAACAACAGCAACAACAAAATCAAGATATCGAACTGCAGCAAAGCCAAAACATGCTGCCTCCAATTAGGAACACAGAAAGGCAATTTGAACTTGACCCGATGCGGCCACCTATTGTACGCCATACTGAACAATCGGCGGAAGGGGAATCGCACTCGACACCTCACTGGACACCCGACCCCATGCGTCCACCCATCGTAAACTTAACGCAGCAATCAGCTGATGGGGACAGGCGTTACTTAAAAGCTCGTTTGCGGGACTACAGAATCATGGAGACGGTGCGGACTTACCTTGCTTATCTCCATGACCAGCCAACAAATGTATGTACTCGCGGAATGACTAAAATAAGTGCCTCAGTAATGCTAGCAGCGGAAGGTTTACCTACGGACACCAACCTTCTACGTGAAATTTTCCTGGACGTTTACAAAGAGATGGGAGTATCACGCAATGACGCCTTGGCAGACCTGCAGTCACACCGCACATCTTTATCCAGCGATCGAACACACCGCCTGCAGCAATTACGAGAGAGTAGCACCAAATTGTACTCTACCTCCCCAGGGTCACATTTTCGGAAATAACGACGCCTTCCATAGAAGAAGAAGAAACGACGCCCTCCATAGAAGATGAAGAAACCTCATCAATATCGGTAAATATTTCATCAACCGACGCGCTTCCCACAATTTCTTCACCAAAACAGAATGCTACTGAAATTTTGATTTATTGTCAAAATTTCAATCGCATGAAAAGCCCAGCAAAAATGAAAGAAATTCATAAAAATCTTCTTGGTACATCCTTTTCGATTATTCTGGCAACTGAAACTAGCTGGGATGAAAGTGTAAAAAGTGAAGAAATTTTCGGAAGTGCGTATAACGTATTCAGAAATGATAGGAATCTTCTTGAGTCTGGAAAGAAGTCAGGCGGTGGAGTCCTCGGAGCCGTCTCTGCAAAATTCAACTCAGAAATAATTCTCTCATCAGAATTTAATGAATTTGAGCATGTTTGGGTGAAATCTCACATAGCAGGTGAAACACACGTATTTTCCTCTGTGTATTTTCCACCATATAATGCTAATAAAAATACATATGAAAAGTTTTTCGAATGTGCAGAAAAAAATTTATCTGAACTTCCTCCTGAAGTGAAAGTTCACATCTATGGGGACTTTAATCAACGCGACGCTGACTTCATTCTAGACTCCGAAAATGAAAATATCTTACTCCCAGTCGTTGGGGAGAATATTACTTTGCAATTCATATTCGACGAAATCGCAAAACTTGGACTTAATCAAGTAAACCACATCAGAAATGAAGAAAATTGTTTTTTGGACTTCTTGCTCACGAATATTCAAGAAGATTTCTGTGTGATTGAATCGCTGAACCCATTATGGAAAAATGAAATGCGTCACACGGCAATCGAATATTCTTTATTTATACATGAATATCAAAGACCCAACGACTGTGAATATGAAGAAGTCTTTGAATACAGACTAGCTAATTATGCGAATATCAGAAGCAAACTAAACAATGTAAACTGGCAGGCAATTTTCAAGAATGAAGGAAATGTCGAAACTGCTGTAGACATTTTTTATAAAATTTTATCGGAAATAATTTTGCAAGAAATACCTTTGAAGAAAAAACGACGTCACCGAAATACGAGTGATCCAGTCTGGTTTAACAGACAAATCAAAAATTTAAAAATCGAAAGCAGAAAGCTCACAAAATTTTCAAAAAATTCAACAGTAGTGAAAATTTAGCAAACTATCTGGACATATGCGACCAATTGAATCTAGCCATGGGTATTGCACTTGAAGAATACAATAAAAAAAACTGAACTTGAAATAAAGTCATGCCCGAAGAACTTCTTCAATTACGTAAAATCCAATTTAAAATCTGACAATTTTCCATCCACAATGTACCTTTGATGAACGTGTCGGTGATAACTCGGAAAAAATTGCAATCTTTTTGCAACATTTTTTCAAGACATCTATACGACATTTTCTGAAGAGGATCGCGATCGCGAATATTTTGCATTTTACCCTGAATTTACTGGGAGCATTGGCGTCATCCAATTGTATGTGCAAGATATTTTCCAAGCATTAAAAAATTTGGACGCCGCAAAAGGTCCTGGACTCTGGCGGAATTCCTCCAGTGTTCATGAAGAGTTTAGCAAATGGAACTCACATCTCCATTGTTTTGGCTCTTTAATATGTCACTGGAATCAGGAATTTTCCCAACAATATGGAAAAGCTCATATTTGGTCCCTATTTTCAAATCTGGACGAAAATCTGACATACGTAATTATCGTGGAATAGCCATTATCTCTTGTATTCCTAAACTTTTCGAGGCAATTGTCAATGAAAAATTATTTCTCCAAATCAAAAATCAAATAACTGACAAGCAACACGGCTTTTTTAAGGGCCGTTCAACCTCGACAAATTTAATTGAATTTATAGACTATTCATTGAATGCAATGGATAATGGAAACCACGTAGAAGCTCTCCTATACAGACTTTAGCAAGGCTTTTGATCGTATTGACATACCAATGCTACTTTTCAAACTACAAAAACATGGGATTGAACCTGACTCTTGAAATGGCTTGAATCATACTTAACCAGCCGCCAACAAATAATAAAATTAAATGGAAAGAAATCAAATCCTATTCAAGTCACTTCTGGTGTCCCACAAGGCTCTCATTTAGGACCCCTTCTTTTTATTTTGTACGTAAATGACATTTCCTTCATTCTTAAAAATATTAAAGTACTAATCTATGCCGATGACATGAAGCTTTATTTGGAAATACGAAATAAGGAAGACATCAACTTATTCCAGAATGAAATAAAAATATTCTACACATGGTGTAAAAAAAGCCTATTAGATGTGAATGTAAAAAATGCAACTCAATATCATTTAACAAAAAAATAACAACACCAAACATATCAATTTCACTAGGTAATCAGAAAGTAGAAAAATGTGAAAGAGTTAGAGACTTAGGAATAATCTTAGACTCCAAACTTAATTTCATAGACAAGCTACAACACAATTATTCACAGGGCCAATGAGATGCTGGGCTTTATTAAGCGCTTTTGTCATAATTTTCAGGACCCATACACTATTAAAACACTATATATAGCTTATGTTAGGTCTATTCTAGAATATTGCAGCATTGTATGGTCTCCTCATTTAACCACACACGAAAACAGAATAGAATCAGTAGCTCCATAAGAAACCAGAACATACAAGAATGAATAATATTATATTATATTTAATATATATTATATGGTCTACTTATGATTGACGACAATAAATAAATAAATTCGGTCATTTCAGTCTTGGTTGGCGTCCAGAGTCTTTCTCGGGTGAAACAGTTGATCTTCTATAATGGCTTCTTCCTCAAAAAGGTTTCGGTAATGCTCAAAAACATAGTGATTGATCTCCGCGTTGTCTGTAATCTGCTGCTGATTCACCTCCAAAGTTGTGATGTTGGTATCTCGTCGCCTACTTTCTTGATCCGCAATTTGAAAAATGGATAAATCCTCTCTCCCCATAACATAAAAGTTTGATCTTCTGCTCGATTCAGTAAACTGTTTATGTTTTTGCAGCATTATCGCTTTAATCTTATTAATTTCGGTTGTCGCGCTCTTGGTGTTGCTCGAACAGTCGATTCCGTCAAGAATAGTAAAAACCCATTGTATTGTTGAACGTTTGTAGTGCTACCGAAATTCTTCCATGAAAAAAAAACAAGTTTTGGCCTTTTGCGTAGGATGACCCACGAATCGTAGTTTCTCTTCTGACGTATCCAGTAATTCCATTTAGATCTCAAATCATTCAAATTTTAATGAGGCTTGAAGCCTGCAAAATCGTGTGGTTCAGAAAACACGTTGCTGTAACATATATTCGATCAATTCTTGACAAAGATCGTCCACGAACAACAGGTAGTCAGATTCAAACTGTCACATAATCTTTTTAGCATCGGACTCATATTTGATACACCTGTTGCATCGCTTGGATTAATAACTGTATTTAAATCACCCAGCATTATGGTGTGTGTTGAATAGTTTTATAATATTTATTGAGCGACATTATTGAGTTATAATATAATATTGAGCGACAGTTTGATTGAAGAAAACCTCTCGGGCTGATCTGTTATTGGATCCCGAAGGTGCATATTTAATTACAATTTTTGTAATACTTTCATCATTTCTTATTTCGATGCATATGACCCTATTGCTGTACCATGATTAGATTCATTCACGTTCAATATCATATTGTAGCCAGGGATTCTTATACAATCACCACCTACCTTTTGGAATGCTACTATGTCTACATCTAATGTGTAAACAAAAGTCTTAATAGCGTCAATTTTAGTTATATTGCATATGCCGTACAGGTTTATTGTTGCAAATGTGTAGGCACAATGGTGTATTCTAGTTGTTTCTGTCATTGTTAGGATGTTTACTTGCCGTCGTTCTTGCTCTTCGATGATCGCCGTGCTCTCGTGTTGTCCAGTATCTCGTCGTCCAAAATTTCCATCGTGCTCTTCTCATGTCTGGAGAGAGAATTTGATCTGCTGTTGGTCGGTGTGATTCGCGAACGGTCACTCATCATGTTGCTCTTCATCTCGTTGATCTTTGTTGGCTTGGGTAGTAGCTGCGTAATCTGCTATATCGTAAATTCAGTGCACGGCCAGCTGTTTTAACTCAGCTTTGAGTCGTTTTTGACTCACTTGCGTCAAAAGTGGAGTCACTCAAATTTACCAAGTCGACAAATCAAAAACATCGACTCAAATCAAATGGATGTTTTTGATTTGTCGACTTGCCAATCCCAGTTACATTTACTCAAATTTGAGTGACTCCATTTTTTGACGAAAATGAGTCAAAAACGACACAAAACTGAGTTGAAATGGCTGGCCGTGCGGCCGCAGTTGTAGTATTTACTGCTTTTTATCGCAATGCCGTGCCAAAGGGCGAAGCCGGACGTTTGAATTGGTTATGTGACTGCTGCTGTGTTGTGTTGGATTGTATCAAGGATTGTGTTTGCTGTGGTATTGCTTTATCTGCAACTGACTCTGGTGGTTCTTGTGTCGAATTGGCCAGCGTTTTGGAGTATAACGATGAAGTTTTGTTTTGTTGGGATATTTTTGCTCGCTTTTCCGCGCAGCTGGCTCTGAAATTGACCTCCTGATTACAGTGCACTATGGTCCAGATTACGAATTTACGAGGAAACATGCTCCCAGCGCCTAAACTTGAAACTTTACAGCAAAGTGATGTTGTACAACACGGTTTGTATCACTAAGCTCCATTTTGTGATGTTAATTAAAATTAGAGTGGTCTTCATTTTCACGGAAATACAAAACTTAACTTTTTTATTTGCAGAAATAGACGTTTACACTTTTGGGCAAAGTTGTAGCACAGATAATTTTTATGGAATTTTTATATATAAATTATCTTTAAATCCTCTCGATTGTGGTAGTAACATGACTTTTCGATTAACAATAGCGATCGCGTCGATTTACGTCTGTTCAGCTCAAATGCTCAGTGATAACGATATCAAGCTAAGATGATTTCAAAATGAAGGTAAGAAAATTATATTAATTTCTCTGAATTTTTCATACAATTAAATAAAACCATATGTTGGGATGAAAGGAGGGACCATCAGAGCACCCGATTGAAGCGAATGGATAGGGAAAGTGGGACTGCCAACCTCCTGTTGTTAACATTTCGTGAGTAAAGGGCGGTCTCTACTTCCCATCTAGTGGAACTTTTTAGTGGGCAAGGGCTCGATTTTGGTGTGGAACTTGTTTCTGCGCTTTTTGCGCTTTTTGCGTTATTTTAAAGTATGAAATGAGGTATTATACACCTCTATTTATAACCTGTTTTTGTCATTTAACAGTATTTTTTGTCTTGTTTAATACAAGCTTTGTTGCTTGGGCTGTGTCGAGCAAGCAGTTTTGAAAGAAAAAAAAGTTATCAAGTCAATAAAGCAAATTTTGCCAAGGGGTAGGGGAGAGTTGGTAAGGATGGAAGATGGAAACTTACTGCTTTGAAGCAAAACATACGATTGCAATATACTACACTCTGTCTTGTGAACATGAACTTAAACAAATCATAGAACTTGTTTCAATAGATAATAAATTTATTCTAAACTATGAGTTGTTTGAATCCTGGAGAGGGTGAGTTATTTAGTAGATTACCTGTAACTCGAAAATGAGAAGAAAAAATAGTGATTATCATTTTATTCCTATTAGGAATTTTAGTTTATCTTTATAAATACGCGTATTTCATCTACAATGTGCAGACTTCTTCAGTGTCGTGTACTTATATTTGACAGTCGTCTATTTTGACGAAATACGCGTATCTGTCAAGATAAGCTTGCAAGTATTTGGAGTTAGGTGGAAATTACTAATCTTTCTTCTCATTATCTACACGGTGTTCAATAAGTTCGGATACACTTTCAAAATTTGTTAAAAAAATGAAAACATGTTTTTTTATTTTTGGATTTATGTTATTGAAAGCTATGTTTACAAGGAACGTTTACAACATTTCTCTTGGAATGACCCCCACTTTGTACTCCTTAACGAGCTTCAAACGTTTCTCGAACGCGTCGCAGGCGGCACGCACGGACTGCATGGGGCATTTCGTCCCAGATTTTGAGAATTACCGTCTTGAAATGATCCAAAGTGCTGACCTTGTATTCGTTCAGCTTCGCAATCATATAGGACCAAACAAAAAAGTCGAGAGGATTCAAGTCCGGGAGCTGGGAGGCCACAAAGTTTTGTCCAGAAAGTCGGTTAAATTCGTCCCGACACCAGGCTTGAACCACATTTGCCGTATGGGCTGGTGCACCGTCCTGCTGGAACACGTAGTGCTCATCGCCGTAGAGGCTTCGGAGACTGGGGGCAACAACCTTTTCCAAAACCTCAGTTTTGTAGTACGCCGCGTTGATTTTGACGTTTTTTTCAATAAACACCAAAGGGTAGCTTACCACGTTATGCATACCGCCCCCAAACCATCACCGACGCGGCACTTTGGAACCGAGGGATGTTTATATTGGTTCAGGAATGCTGTCCCTCGATGGCGCCCACACCCGGTCATTTTGCACATTGTGCGGCTGCTGCAGCACGAACAGTTTCTCGTCCGAAAAAACAAACTCCTGACCAGCGTGCCGAGAGAGGATCCCCTAGCTCGATCCAACCGCTTTTTGCTGGTAGCCTCCGAAACGCCATGGACCTTACGTTTTTGTAAGGCCTGAAACCAAGGTCCTTGGTGGAGTATGGTGTGAGCGGTTCCAATGGAAACGTTGAGATCTGCAGCCGTTTTCCGGATTGAGCGGTTCTTTTTGCGCCGAATTCGCTCCCTCACGATCTTGATGACCCGTGGCGTCCTCGCTGAACGCGGCCGACCGGATCTCGCACGGTCATTGGTCGAGGACGTCTCCCGGTATCGCCTGATGGTCGTGTAGACAAAGTTCCGCTTGACCCCATGCGATTTCAGCAGCCGGAATATATCGCCGGGTCGCTCACCGTTCAAAAAACGCTTAATTACGAAGTCCCGATACTCTTTCATCGCGCGTAACAAACGAACAACAACTAACAGAATGTCAACACCGCGCACATTCGGTAGCGTATGAATGAAGCTAAAGCTGACACCAATACCAATGCAGAATATGTACATGGCGCATACCTACGCAATGATGAAAACTTGTATTCGAACTTATTGAACACCGTGTAGTTATGATTTGATTTGTAAAAGCTAGTGTTCATCTTTTCAACCAAAACCGTTTGGAACGACATTTCTCAGCTATTGGATACGTTTCATCGAAGCTTTCGCAATTCCGACTACAGTCAAACTCGACCGATCTGTAATTTCAAGCTTTAATTTGACTTTGTATTAGTTTTCTCATTCCTTCTGGCATTTTCTTGGTGAATTTTGTGCCGTTGTGTTGTTTCGAACAAATGGATTCATCATTTGTAGAGCATGAGCACAAACATGATTTACCACCCGAAGTTGATACTCCTTTGTTGCCAGATTAGCTTTTATTTCACAGAGAACCAACAGATTGTTCGGGGCTAACATGCATCTTAAATGTATAAAAGCTGTTGATCCCAAACTAAGCCAACACCGGCGGCTGTCCCACCCGAATGCAGGTCAAGTAAGGAAAGGGTAGGAATATTTATATTCACGTGATAATTGCTCTATTAGAAGCCACAGAGTTCAGTGCACTTCCACGTGAAATCACTGGGATTTTGGATAACAGAATTGGGTAGCAGCTGGGTTTGTTTCGATCAACGATAAACTGGCAAGTGAAATATTTGAAAATTAGTACCGATTTCTGATTTTAACCGATTTAAATCAACAGTAAAAATGTTTTTTGGGTCACTCACAATGTGTGATTGTGGTTTTTAATTGGTAAAACTTAATGATTTTTTATAATGCTGAAAACCCGATTTTGACCGGTTTCAACCGACAGTACGAATGCCACTGGCGTAACTCACAAAATGGGACAGTGTTTTTTTTGTTCCAAGTTTGGGCCCGATGAGCATGACGAACGAATAATTTGGACCACAATTAACAATGTACCTCACGATAGCAAAATTTTGTGGAACAACGTATCGGCACAACCGCTTCAACTGATTGAACTGATGGTGGACGCAAACCCTTTAAAAATAAATTTTACTAATTTAGATACTATGGGTAACAATTACCTGTCTTGCTCTACGTCCCTGAGAGCACTTACTTCCTCATGAGTCACCTGTACCCAACTCCGCAGGCGTTCGTCCAGTTTACGTGGAATTTTTAAAGTTCCCCAGATTTTTTAAGAGATCTGTAATTTTTTGAAAAGGTACTAAGAGTTATTGTTGCGGGCTGTCGATGGTTGATAAGAACTATGTGTTGGACACTATTGGCTGAAATGCTCAATTGAATGAGAATAGTGAGAACATTTTATTGAATAAATTACTACAATACTCAGTTGTTTATTAACCTGAAGCCCATTCGAGCTATATCAGATGAACTCAGTCGGCTGCTCTACATAACAGCCCCCCAATCTTGAAAAGTTACTGGTTTATACTGTTACTGTCACCCTCTATCGTTAGTGAGTACATAGAATGTTTGAAGGTTAAGTATTGGTTTGATCTATAAACAAATCATCTGAAAGCTTATTACTATTCATCTCTTCCACTCAGTCACTCTCAATGTGTGCCTCCCTTAGCATCCTATAACAATCTAACTATAAATTCCCAATCCACCAGTTCTAAATTACGAAACAAAACTCCCACCGCACGCGAGTGGGCGGAATATTACAACTTGAAAAAATTCTAAAAGAAATCGATGAATCAATTCTCTCAGATTTATCGCTATTTCGCTATTATGACAAATTTATAAGCTCATAACTGCATGCTAGTTTGTGATTTGAAAAGTGTCCAGATTCATGAACAAAAAGTCCGGGGAAATTTTGGATTTGGAAATTTGTGCCGCTTAACAAACTCTCAAACAAATGTGCAAAAGTACGTTGGCCAATATTTAGTGTCAACAAGTGGGTACTTGTGCTCTACTACAAGTTCCATTTCTTTCAAACTCACCTAACTATAGTTCAATCTACCCAATGTGTTGTACACATTACAATAGGACATATGGAAAGGTCCATTAATTATGTCACGCAGTAAGAGGGGAGGGGATTGGAAAACGTGAAGATCCATACAAAAAATTTGAAGGCTAACACCCGCCACAAATAAATTCATGATTTGCAAAAGGACAAACAAAATGTGTAAGTGTTCAGTTACGCAGAATGACCAAGGTTAATCTGGCAGAACCCAGACCAATTATAGATCCTAAGTTCTGAGCTCCATACTAGTTTGGATGACTTAAAGAATTCTAGGTTATCCAATAATGTCCGTTGACCTACCAGATGATCCAGTGAACATGGTTGAATACATATCGTAGATTTGTATATCCTAAAAAGCTACAGTTGATATTTAAGATCCTAGTTTCTGAGCTCCAGAAATGTATGGCTGATACAGAACATCCCAGATCACGTCATATTATTTGCTGACCTTCCAGAAAACTCAAAAAACATGCTTGAAAATATATCATAACTTTGTACAGCCGAGAAAGTTACAATTGTAGATCCAAAGTTCAGTAGTCCAGGACCGGTTGGTTGACTTACAACATCCCAAATTGTCTCATAATGTCAGTAACTCTTCAAATAGATCCAATGAACATAGTTGAATACATCTTGTACATTTGTACATCTGAAAAAGCTACAGTTTGAATTGTAGTGCCTAAGTTATGAGCTATTGAACAGTCTGGTATGACCCAGAACATTCCATATTTCATCATAATATCGGTTGAAAGGTCCATTTAACATGGAATAATAAATATCGTAGATTAGTCTAACTCTAAGTTACAACTGTAGAACCTTCAGGAGCCCTAGGACTGTTTGAATGTCAAACATTGCATAATCGGAAAAGCTATATTCACAACTGTAGATCCTAGGTTCTGAATTTCTTAATATTCAGGATGTTCTGGGTTGAAAGTCAGGCCTATAATGCATTTTTTTATATACCTGATGCAGTTATCGATGTGCAACAAGTTTAATTAAAAAAATGTTCATTTTTGTTCAGTTTGTGGTTTTATACAGGCATTTTTCTTCAGGTGGAAGTCTATCCACAACAAATTTTATAATTACTCAGATCAATAATTTGTTTGACATCAACAATTGATTGGCGCTTTTGTTCATGGTGCTGATAAAGGAATCTTGCTATTGGTAGTGTTGCAATAATGACGAAACGATTTGTTGTCGCTCTTACATAAAAACAAGGTCGTTGCAACATGTATGCGAATAACAACATCTTTTCACACCAACTTGTTTCTTTCCCATCAACGATACAACATTTCGTTGTTCGTGTTTTGTTGTAATACATTCAAGATACTACATATCATTGTTGCAGAGTGGGAGAATTACTCATCAAAGTTATCTTATGTTTTTAGGTACAAAAAGTGAATATTTGACACATTGGTCAAAACATATAACGACTGTTCCAGAAAGTATAAGCACACCTTATTTCAACGGTCACTTTGAATATAATGAAATATTTCAACATGTTTAGGCTGCATCCTTTGTTTGCACATTTCTGAATGACATAGCCTCAAAATGGGTGGTCTTACTCCGGAACAACGGAAAAGTATTGTGCCAAATGGTGCACTGTGAGCGAACTCTCCTTGAGAAAATTGGCCAAGGAAGAGGGTGTAAGCGTCGGAGCGGTACGATCTGCGATTCGAAAATATAGAGAACAGTGTACGTTTGAAGATGCGCCAAAGTGTGGTCGGAAATCCGGTCCTGTTAGTCCGGGTATCGATAAAAAGATCAGGGATGCCTACAAGCGAAAACCAGTGACTTCCGTTCGGGATGTTGCGAAAAAACTAGGGACGTCGTCGAGTAACGTCATGCATGCCATAGAAAGACTTGGCAAACTCTACATACCGGAAGCAGAAATAACCCAAAGGAAACCAAACAGGCCACGTCCGTGAAACCACGGGCCCGCAAACTCTACGATTCGTTATTGTGTAGAAATTCTGGGTGTTTAATAATGGACGATGAAACGTATGTGAAACTAGATTACAGAACGCTTCCCGGACCACAATTCTATGCTGTAAGGGAAGACAAAGACATCCCCGAAACCGAAAAGGCAATTTTTACCGAAAAAATTGGTAAGAAGGTTATGGTTTGGCAGGCAATATGCGAGTGTGGTAAAACATCTAGACCATACATCACAACGGAGACGATGAACACTCAGAAATACATTAAGGAATGTCTCCAGAAGCGATTATTGCCAATGATCAGGCAGCACGAAGGTCAAGTAGTGTTTTGGCCTGATTTGATGTCATGTCATTACGCAAAGGACACTTTAGAATGGTACAATAGTCATAATGTATGTTTCATGCCGAAAGACATGAATCCACCAAACTGCTCGGAGGCACGGCCAATCGAGACTTTTTGTGCTTTTACCAAAGCAAAGCTTCGAAAATTCATAAAACCAGCGGACGACATCCAAAAATTTAAAAAATATTAGCCGAAAGTGGTCAAAATGGTGGGAAGTACCACTGTGCAGAAGCTAATAGGTCATATTCGAGGAAAAGTTAGGAGTCTTGGCTATGATTAAATATTTTGATTAAACGAGAGTAAAATATCATATAAGACACAAATGAAAATATGATTTGCCAAATAAAATTATTAAAACTAAAAAAAAACATGCCTTTTTTGTTATTCTGAAAGTTTGCTTATACTTTCTGGAACAGTCTATAACAGTATATAACCGGGCCTTGGAAGGCAAAGTTCTGTCAAGAACGCTATGGCAACTGGAAAGAGTCTTGGAGTTAGGAAGGATGAATTGATAAGGCCATGTGAATACGATCCCGAAGGTCTTGCTTTTTTCGCAAAAAAAAAACTGCCAAAAACACAAACCCCAGCTATTCTTCAAGAAAGACTGATCCATTCTTGAGACCGTCGGTTGCAAAACCCGCAAAAATTTTCCACTAAGCACCGGATATAAGTGTAAAAGCTTATAGGCATAGGCTAAGAATATTCTTGAGAAAGCATAGATCTCCATGCCAGCTCATTCAACCCATGAATCCCCTAATCAACACCCACCAGAACCTTGTAACTCACCCAACAAGAAAACGCTCAGCTCAACATCAAAAGTCATTCCCAATCCAGATGTGTTTACGATTAAAGATTAAAGCAAATAAATCTTACTTACTCAGTTGAGCAACGTTGTCTCCAGAATGCAACGACCCTCACAAGCCACGTTCATCGACGAGAAGCACTATTATTCCATGCAACATGACCAAACCACATTATTCTCCGAAGGAATATTGTCATCAATCAGATGAAATAACCCTCCTCCTTCCACCATCACTCCTTGGCATTACCTTACTCGGTACTGCTGCTTAGCTAAATATCAAAATTTCGAGAATTATTCCTCTACACCTTACGCCGGGATGATCGTCCAACTTTGCCCACATAACATATTTAATTTGTAAAGTCAACAGTAAGAAAACCAAATAATTGAAAGCAAATATTGGAGGAAACGATGATGGAAATTGTGCCGACACCCTCCTTCGGCCACCCGAACTGCTGTTCTATCGGTTCAGGCTTCGGTTCTGGGAAGAAGGAAGAATTTGTCAGCTGTTTTCGAACAGAACGATGACGATGGTTTTCGCCCGAACAAGTGTTTCGTCCAGGAACGGACGACCAAGGAAGCTCAAACACATGCATATACATCAAGAATCCATCCGGTTTCATTCGTGGCCGTACAACGGTTGCTGAAGGGGTGCACAGCTTGAGTTTGATATTTGATGCATGTATGACAAAGTGGTAGGAGAGTACACATGAGAGAGGCAAACATCAGGAATGAAATAATAATAACATTGATGTTCGATATGTAAAACATGCTGTTTGCCCGGTCAGAACTACGTCATATAAGTATTATAAATCGAAAGCTAATTGCGTCTAACAACAGTCGGCATTTTCAGTGTAAATACATATGAAGTTCGATGACAAGACTTACCGAGCAAAACGGGTCAGTAGGTGACGTTGGAAGGAGCTTTACTGCTAACTGGCAATTTATAATCGGCACGCTTTCAAATGTTATGAGAAGAAATTTTAAGTACAGGGTGTCTCACATTGGGTGTCACTAAAACCAAATGGGATAACAGCAAAACAAATCAACCAAATCATAGCAAATTTGCCACACACCACGCTTGTGTCTTCTTTGCCTTGTGAGCTGGAGCTGAGTCCTGTTGGAAACAATATGGTGTATTGCCATACAGCGTTGAAGCATGAGGAAGCAGATGGTTCTTCAAAACTGGCTCGATGTAAAATTCAGTGTTGATTTTTACGTTAGGTTCTACGAAAAGAAGAGAGAGTTTACCTTTTCGTGAAACGGCGTCCCATACCATGATTTTCGAAACATTCTGAAAGCGTTCTACAGATAGTTTATCTCTTGGAATATTGGCAAGATTTTAGCCATACACACGATCATTTTGTTGATTATGACAGTCCTGAAGAGGAACGGCTTCTCATCCGAAAATAAAATCTTATCAAGTCAGTGCAGCTGAACCAAAATATTTCTGCTTCTTTGGACCCTGACTTTGCTTTCGGCGGCTCCGTCAACCCGTGGACCCGTTGTTTCTGGTACGGTTGCATTCTAGATTATGTCTGAGGAACCTGTTCATTGAAGCAGGAGACATTTGAAATTTTTTGCTCATTTTTTGTCCAGATACGACCATATTACGTCTTTTTCGCTCCCTCACACATTTGATCTTTTTCGTCTGGCAGATTTGTCGGCACTCCTTTGTGTTGAACAGGATATTTCCAGTTTTCTTGAACCATTTCAAGGTACGAAAAAAAACGCTTGCTCACTTGATCCTGCTTAAGGCTATTGAATATCTACACATGTTCTAAGCTTTGCAAACGTAATTTTAAAACTTGCGCCCGTTTGGCATCCATGGTAGCTGATAAATAAAAACAAACAAAATCTCTTATAATCTCAGTGATAAGTCGAAAAATACACCAAAACTACAAACGATAGTGAAATATCAGCTTTCACTGTAAAATTATCCCGCTGATATATACCAAGACTGATAAATGGTGACACCTATTGTGATACACAAAGTATTTATGATACACAGATAGAAAGAAACATTGAATTTCCTGCGTTATCTAAAGGCATGTCCATTTAGAATCCGGAATGATAAAATCATCTGTTACTCGGTAACCGATTGACGATTAAATAAGTTTAGTACATCAATTCAAAGGTAATTCACTGTACTTGAAGGAAAAAATATCAACACAAATCATTTCTCTTTGTTTCTAATGACAATTCGCACTTCCTTCTTTATTCCTCCCATCAAACGCTGCACACCTCCGGAGTCAACTTCCTTGGCACATTTGTTCCACATTTTGGTCGTCTGAGTCGCGTCCCGAGCCTTTTTCTAGTTTTCTTAAGCTTCCACTTCTTTATTGACCAAAATTTTTCGTTGGTCGGGACTGTGGGCAGTTGGGTGGATTTATGTTTTTATCGATGAAATCTTCGTTATTATCGCGGTACCACTGAATAACTTCCCGGCTGTAGTGGCAACCGTCGAAACTGCCAAACTTCACAGAACCTTGCGCTTCGGTGAGCGGCATGGCTGTTGAGGCAATTCTCGTTGCCAGCCGAGTTCATTCGCTTCATCGTCATGAACACTTGGTCTCTGATCCGCAGCTGCATATCCCTTGCCAAATCATCAGCTTTTTTGGCAAATTTGCGGCCAAAGCCAACCTAAACCTCGCAGGAACATCTGCCTCGTGTCGTCGCCATGGTAACATTTTCGGAGAGGAAGCTGTCCGAAATCCATTTTGAAGTAGGTTTTATCGTCGATGAGCAGGCATTTTTTTCCTCTGTTCGGGATATTGATATAAACCACTGTGATCCAGCAATCTGATCCACTGTAGTATGTCCCGCAGCCTTTGTTTAGCGGCATAAACGAGTTACTTCATCACTTTTGAGAAATGATGAAGTATTCGGTGTTGTTACAGTTGTCAAAAAAAACTGCTCATGGTATAAAAAAAAAGGGAAATCAACTGTTTCATATTCCAAAGATATCAAGTTTCTCAATAAGAAATAACAGTTCATGACTGAAAGAAGGGAAACATATTAACTATTCAAAAATACGTAGATTTAACTTCAACTGTGAGTGATGACAAGATTTGAAAGAAAATAACAACCAATAATTCAATGAAAACATGGACACCTTCTAATGCCATTAATTGGAAATTCTTTCAAGAAAAAACTGAATTTCACCTAATATCACATTAAAAGCTTTGAATTAAGAAAGATTCTTTCAAGAAATAATAAATTCACTTTTCCACATGACATGTAAGCAGAATAAAAGTATTATCTCTCATGCAAAAGTCATAGCTTCAAATCTCATCTCAAACATGCCCGTTGCGGTATTCATCATTAACAGCGATCAATCAGCCCGAGTGCTGCAATATGGATAATCTGGCAGTTCAAGCTGTGTCAGTACTGAAATGAGCAAGAACTGCTCAAGGTTTAAACAAGGAATTTCATAGATGTCTTCTGAAAAATAAAGTTCAATGTCCTTTTTTCCTTAATCCGATTTCAGTCTGCTGACCGACATTCAGCTGAATGACCCTTGCTTTAGTAATAACTGAGCAGCAACTTTGAGCGGTCAATCATACTGCTCATGCTCATTTCAATTCTTAAAATGAATATTCGATCTTTGGACTTGATACGTGCTATCAACTTCTGCGCCAGCTATTGATCATTCATCATTGGTTCCCCGATTTGCCTAATAATGGGTTCAAGGCATCCGTTGATGTGTAAGTGTCCGTTTATTTAGTTGATCATGATGGAATTCGGACACAGCTGCAGATTATTTGTCAGATCATCAGCTTATCGGCAAATTTGTTCAGGAAAACGTATTCATATTTCGGTAGATTCATCCGCACAGTCCCTGTATATATACCCATTTCTGGTCTGGCGCGCATTTGAAGATCCTCTCTAGCTCAGTCGGTGGCTGAAGCCACGGCAAATCAATACCGTCGCTGATAGGTGGCTAAGTTCAGCCTGGTCGAGAGAACTTTTCTGTTAAGGAAAATTTCTCGACTCCCTGCGCATAACGTATGATAGTACTTGCAACACAATCATACTAATGCAAAAATTGTAGCTGGCATCGAAAACTCCTATTTAATTACTGTGGAAGTGCATATAGAGCACTAAGTTGAGAACAGGCAAACAGGCAAACATTAAAGAATGGAGGATTTTTCGTTAAATTAGGTCAGCGTCTGACAATCAGGTTCGAGTTTTGGCCACCACCACTTTCTAAATTCTTGCAGCCACTTTGAAAGCCTTCATGACGTTCTGAAGCAGTTTTCTGTCACCTGTACCGGTTAGACGCCTTGAATCGTCTGCTTCTCCCGCATAACAGACAAACGTTCCTAGATTCGTTCTAGCCCTGCACTTACGGTGAATTATTCCATCTTGCGATACACTTTGACGATCCACGTACGTGGCCATACCGGGTTTTTATACCTTTTGTGCAGTATTAACTATCTTTTCATTTGCATTGCTCGGCAATTTTAGAAGGCATCATTACCAATTACTGTCAAAACAAACCAGAGTACCAATTCAAACTTGACAAAGTTTAACTTGCCGAAAATTGCGATTCCGTAAACTGTTTGCATTGAAAATTTGACGTTGAGTTGAACGAAACTCTCTGATAGATCTTTAACGTGTGGTCTGTTCATTTTATTACAGGGTGACATCGGTTGATTGTCAGTAAAATAAATCAGTAAACCACTCGCAAGGAATGCATTAAAATCAATAAACGGTTAACTCTCTACAAACTAACATTTTTTTTTATTTAAATTAAACGTTGAGCTGGAAATTCTCACCTTTTTCTTTTATGTCTAATCGTAGACGTTCTTTTAACTCTTCTCAACTCGCATTCGATTGCGTTCCTTAAGGCATATTGTCCCAAACATTGATCAAAAGTTTCATGAGAAATAGTGTGACCTTATGTGCTCTCAATATTACTGAGCATGTATCCCCGTGCAAAGAAATCCAAAGGATTGAGCTCTGGCGATGAGACAGGACATGTTTGGGATGATAGAAAATGGGACAAATTTTGGCGACAGCACTCCTTTGTTCACTTTGATTGCTGTTGTTTGTATTCACCTAATGCGCGGAGTAACGATCTATGATGAAATTTGTCAGAAGCAGATAATGAATACTCAATACATTCTCTTCATTTCTATCCGTTCTAGCAATAAATTAACTGTCCACTCCTAGATCCCACGCGTACTTTTGTCCGCTTAAGAGCAAATTCCAATCCTTGCTGCTTTCGATCTGTTTAGAATGCGGCACCATTCTGCTGCAAAGGGTCATTCTGAAACATGAAGCAGTGGGTGATTCTTCGAAACATGTTTGATGTAGGAACTATTGCTGATTTTTGCTCCTGACTCGATTTTTTGTTGTTGTTGTTTTTTTATAAATGACATTTAACATCCATCAGATGCATTCTCGACTCGATGAAAAGTAGTGAAAGCTTAACGTTTTCACCACCCACTCTCCATTACTCTCGACACAGACAACCGATTTTTGAAAAATATCTGCAGTTACCGCAGCATATACTCTTTCATTCTGTTGGTTGTGAGTATCTTTCAACAAAATACAGTTTTTCATTGAAAAAGAGAATATCACAATCAGCGAGCCACTTCTGCAACTTCTGACATTCGAGCTATCTGAGCCATCTTATGTTTTACACGTTTGCTTTTCAGGTCATGGGTGATGGCATTCTGGATCAACGTAAGGGACATATTCAGATCCTCGACCATCGCTCGCCCTGATTGTGTTGGATTCCGGCAAATGTGCTCCCTTACGCGATTCACCATCATTTTGGTCCTAACCGTTGGACAAACTCCCTGCCTATGTTTGATTTTGATTTGTGCTTTTGTTTGATTTTGATTTAGGGATTTCGATGTCTCTAAGCAGTCTCAGAACCAACCAGCTTTCGTTTTGCGTCATGCGTATAGCGTAACCAAAACAAGCAATCCTCCAAAACACATCACATTCTCAGATGCCAGATGCTTACACATAGAATGAAACATATGGACGTCTTTAACAAAACTGTACAAAAGATACACTGAGACAAAAAGTACTGACTGACAACGTTCGCCACCCTGTATCTTTGAGCATCGATGAGATAATTTTTACAATTTTATCACTGAAGTGAAACAAAAGTTCATCAAGAGTATCCAGTAAAGACAGGTGCTGATTTTTTAGTGTGGCTTCTGTCTTCACTCCACCCTAATTGGTGCTGGTATTACCTTTCAGTCACACCGTTCAGAGTTTTCCGTCGAAAAATCTCGGATCTCATGCCTTCACGCGTCTGGCAAATGCAACGCTGCGCGTTCCGGCCCTTCTACGTTGATGGGTACGACATGGCGTGACGAAACAGCTTCAGGCTGAACGTCACGTACATACAAAACAACAACAACCACATAGACTATTATTATAATCTGAAATCATTCCATTTCAAAGGCAGTTTTGAGGAATTGATTTGTTTCGTTTGTCAAAAGCCACACTGAAATATCTTGAATGGATCCAATTAAAATAAAACTTAGCGACGCCAAGAACTGTTTACCTGAACGTTGCTCCACGATAATCAATGTTACATTTTTCGACAGCTTTAATGAATTATAAGGCAGCTCAAAAGCTATGATTCCACAGAAGTTATCATTAAAGATTCAACATAAGCAGAGGAGTTGACTTCACTACTTTATTTTACTTCTTTGAAAAGAAATTAAGACATAATCAGAGCATTCAAACATTACATTTCACAGCTGATATTTAAGTTCAGAGTTTATAAAAATAAAATGAAAACATCCCAATCAACTTAGAATAAAAAAACGAGCATATTTTATCTAAAATTATCAAAATCATTGAATTTAAAAAAAATACAAACAACTCACCATTTGTTGTTATTCTCATTTCGATTTTGTTTTGACAACTTCATTTTCACAACATTATGCACTTATCCTCACTGACCTCTCTGCTTATTTAATTTTTTTTTCTTTTTTTCCTGTAGGAGCCTCATTAGTTAGATCTATTGTGGTATATTCCACTTTGATATGAATGCACTGTCAGTTCGTTCCATCACTATGTATATAAGTGATGGTCACCTATGCACTTTGCATCTCACCCAAGCAAGGTATGACTTCGTTTATAAAGTTCCTTACCTTATTTGGTACAGTAGACCATATTTACCTCGTTAGGCATAAGGACACTCTTTCTAAGAATCCACAAGCTTTGCTGATATAAAGCACTGCATTGACACAATAAATATTCCGAAGTTTCAACTTCGGTCCCTAATAACATTTTATAATCAGCAGTGTTGTGTGCATAAAAACATTGTAACATAAATGTCATGCGGATTTCAGTGCCTCAAGACCAACATATGCAAGCGACCTTTAGAACATAAAAACTAGTTGAAAATGACGATAATTGAACCAAACCACAAACACAATTCATCGAGTTGCATACGTGATGGTTTCGGGAGACATAATTTTACACGAAATATTTGTTTACGTTCCTCGATGTATTTCGTGGACCAATAACGTCTCAGAGTGCATGTTTGGTTGAAAAATGCGTTTTAACGTAAACCAAGGTAAATCAAATGTTTTGCGAAACACGTTTCGTGCACGTGATTTCTTGTTCTAGATTGAAATTTTGACCTTTTACTGGAATTATGGAATTTATGTATTTCTCAAATTAAACTACTTTACATAAAATGTACTCCTCATATTTTGTTTGTTGCGTAAGTTCAATATCAGTTTGTTCAGTTTTTCAGGAATCCTTGTACTGGGTGAACATACGTTACAGGAATAGTTTCCAGTTTCAGTTTTTCTCCCCATCGTAGCCGTTTTTTTTTGTTATTTTGCAGAGGCTGTGTGAAAAGAGGGAAAAAGCCTTTCATTTCAGAACAAGTATTTGCTTGTTCAGTTGTGAAGCACCCGTTAATAAAGTTCAGGTTTGCGTCGAAAGCAAAAACAACGCCTTTATTTTCCTGCTAACTGCAAAACAAGATACACAACTGAGGGAAATCTGAGTATATTCAATTTAGGGATTCGTATAAAAAAACACGTACTTGCAACCATTGAAAAAAAAGACCCGCAATCTTCGTACGAGTCTCTTAACGAGGTTGTTAATAATTAAACATAGGTAAATAATTCAATTATAGGTGAGCGTTCTTCATAGGGATAGTTCATTTCAGCTTCATCCCAATCATTCGAATTAAAATTCATCTTGATTATTCTCCTGAAATAGTAGATCTGTTGATTTTACACTCTTACTGAACGTGTTTTTTGAAATTTGTATGAGAAATACTAATCAAACATTTTGTTGACATGCTCCTTGGACCTCGACATAATATCAAAAAAAAATTGCCATTTCTGTTTACAGGAAACTCTGCTGAAGATTTATTCTTGTAATATGTGTCTATTTGAAGATTGACGGGGTATTTCCATGTTCAATGATACTGAAGGCTATTTCAAGTGTTGAAATGACTTTTATCACTTGATGAAGTGAGATAAGTCACTTCGACTCATGAAATAATACTCACTAGCATGCAGCAGATAAACAATGTTGCCATGACACATATGAATCATTTTTATCAGAGAGACTTTTCTTAACATGTCAATATACTGTAATTGGTATAACAAATAAATCAGATAGCAGATTTCTCAAATATGATCGTAATTTAGCCTTTAGATCGTCCATCAAGTTCTGCAAAGTGATTTTTGTGCTCTTCCTGGACGCTATTAACCAAATTTTCATGAAGTCTGACATGTTGTGGCCCACTGCACGTGCCTTTCTGAGGTTTCTCTTGCCTATTGCCAGTAGCGTTCCATCGGTCACAGTTGGGTACAGTTTGGTGGGTTGACATCTTTTTCAACGAAATCAGCGTATTTATTAAAAAAACAAATGTCGTATTGATCTGGCACTATGGACAGAAAAACAGATCCAGCCAAAGAGAGGAGGACTCTTATGCTTCCGATGCTTCCACAACTTCTTCTGAAAACATTTGTTTCGGTAATTTAAAAATTTATTGTTCCTCTTGTGTCGAAAATAGAAGATCGCAGGAAACACGTTCAATCTGCTTGCCAAAGGAGTACCTTTTGATCGATTTTTCACACCGAAACAGTCACATTTGCTATTGAGGCACTCTTCTCAACCAATTTTGTGACGATATCCTCTTTTACGTACGTTTCGTCGTCCATCAAAACACATTGGGAGGGATTGTATAAAATGTGGTTGTTCAGCTTTCGGGCCCTCATTTTGGCACAACACCTCTGCACAAGAGATTGAATTGATACTTCCGGATTTACATATGCCTCCTAATCATTTATTTTCCTAATCCACTGAACCATCCTGATACTGGTCCAGCATTTCTTGGCCAAAATACGAATAGAGGCTGATTGTTCATCTGAATATAATCGGCAACTTTTTGGTCCAATTCGGGATAGGTGGAACCGGCTATTCGTTCAGTTCTTGGCAGGTCCTGCAGGTTGTACAACTCACCATACCTTGTAATCACTCGTTTTACACTCGCTACACGCACTGTTACATTTTTGGCAATCTGATTGTACGTTATATTGCGTCCGTCTCCTAGAAATTTCCGTACACTTCCTGCGAGCCGATCGTCCCATGAGATCTGTTCCACGCACTCGACGACGTTCTCAGCTGCGTCTCTGCACGTTCCGTACGTTGTTAACGATGGATAGCTTTGGTTACTATTTTAACATACACAGGTAGTGGTCCAAGGTGATGTTAGCGCCTGAATTCGGAGAAGTGCCGTCCATCAATCAACACGTGGTCGATTTGAGATTCTACCTGCTGCTGTGATCTAAAGTCTAAAGCCGTGGTCATTTGGTTGTTACAGAGTGCAAACTTTCCAATAGTTGGACAAAACTCGTCTTCTTGGCCGATCTGAGCATTCCAGTGTCCTATGATGATCTTAACTTCACGGCTTGGACAGCGGTCGTATTCACTTTCTAGCGGCGCGTGAAAAGTACCTCTATCATCATCAGTGCCTCATAAGTGCGAGATATTTGCGCGGTGATTATGCTTAAGTTGAAGAACATTCTTTCGTTGATCGACCACCGCTTCTTCATCACGTTCACGTGCTTTTGCATTTCGCCCTTCACTATGAAAGCTGTTCCCAGCTCGTATGTCGTGTCGCAGCTCTGGTTTATGGTATGAATACCTCTCAACATACGGACCATAAATCCTCTCCAACGCATGCAGCTCTATGATGTCAGATTTACCATCAAGGACCAAAAATATGCGGATGCAACCGACGAAATTGAGAGATCTACAGTTCTACGTACCAAATTTTCAATTTCGGTAGTCCTGTTTTGTCGCCGCGGTCTTCGCCGATTGTTCCGGTCTGTATTCTGCTGTTGACGCTGTTTGGGGTTCCAGATGACTAGCAAGACCCGACAGGTGAGTTTACAGTCATACGCTGATACATGGACGGAGATTCAGCCGCTTCTGATATGGGGAACAGTTGCTGTTTTGAGCCGCTTTCGAATTGGAGACAGTATTTCCTCTAAATACAGAGCTGTATAAATTGGTTAAAGCCGCTATGTAAGCTAAAATGTGTTCGTTGTGAAGCTTGTGACTATTTTTTGTAGATACATACGATGTAACAATGGTTTTCGATTAAATTTAGAAAAACAAAGAACAATAAATGATCCTGAATAAAGTTTCAGGATCAAGTATAGTTCCTCAATGCGGCTGCTAGGTTAGTAAAATCGTTTATTTGCACAATTACGTCACAAAAAATGAGCTGAAAAAGTCTTCAATTACTGTCATCGAAGATTCGTAGAACATTGCTGAATTAATGAAATTTTTTAACCATTTCAAGCTTATTGCTTTAACTATTTGTTTATTGCTTGCTCTCAACTTAGTGTTCTAGATGCACTTTCCTCAGTTACTAATTGAGAGTTTTCGATGCCAGGTATCATCCAGCATGGTATTGGTTTGTAACTGCACCATGACCGACTGCGCTAAGAGAGGATCCCGGACGACATTTTTGTTACTGATACCGAATGAGGGGGCTAGGTTTATATAACGACCCATAACCATACTAGACTGCATGAAAAGTTCCTTTAATTTCCTAAAGATGGCGATGGTAATCGCCAATGTGAACAATTTTCTATGAGCTGCTCTCCTAGAATGACGGCTGTCAAAATTTCAGCCATTTCTGTCCACGCATTAATTAGTGACAACAGTGAGAAGAGACCGATCAGCAAGTTTTTAAAAAAAATGGAAAAATCCGAGTTTCGAATTTCGATAAAATACTATTTTCTACGCAAGAAAACGGTTTTAACCTCTCAGGAGAATTTGAGCAAGTTT
The DNA here is from genome assembly GCA_034211315.2 of Aedes japonicus. Classification (NCBI taxonomy): domain Eukaryota; kingdom Metazoa; phylum Arthropoda; class Insecta; order Diptera; family Culicidae; genus Aedes; species Aedes japonicus. The sequence goes on from JASCZW010006597.1 coordinate 66,335, forward strand.
ACACGCAATCCGAAGGAGTTTGTGCATCGATTCATTACCATGGATGAAATTTGGATCCATTACTACACACCGGAGTCATCGCTGCAGTCAAAATAGTGGGTTTCACCGAAAACATCATTTCTATTGTTTAAATTTTTAATTTTATGTTTGATGCCCGCGGACCCTTCATAACGAAAACCTAGATAATTTGTGGATTGTGAATATCGCCTTCCATAGCGCCCACCTTTACAAGCAAGTCCACTTTCTCATTGCCAAGAATTGAACAATAAGAAGAGAACTATACATAGGTTTTGATAGAATAACACGATGATCAGGCACATAGAAGCTCACGTATTTTCATTAGAAAATACAAGGAGTGACATATACGAAACAAAGAGCTTAAAATTTACGATTGGAGCTCTGCATTTTGTTGTATTTAGCAAAGCTGGCTGACTCTTCAATCAACGATCCATCAGTGAAAACCGATTTAGTGGAATCAACTTGGCCAAACTTTGGAGCAAATATCACAGGAGCAATCATAGGAACATGTTGCTCTGGGATTCCATGAAGCTCCTGCTTCATGGATAAAACAAAATAAACCGAACTGTTAAAGTCGGCGAAGCAAACACGATTGGAAATATTCGGTGAAAGGCAGACATCCTGTGTTATGTACAAATGGTTCAAACTCATGAAGCGAGTTTGAGGATTCAACTCAAGGAGCTACTCCAAGTTTTCGATTACCTGGGCTACATAACTTCACACCTGGTGACGAGTCGGAGAGATTATTCTGAAAACCGATCCGAGAGAGGAATAGTTACTTGCATACTGTTGTTTACCTTTATTTCTCAGGACTTTTCTGCCAGTTTAATAGGTTGTGCTATCACTGCTATCAGCAGACAAAACGGAGTCCGAACATAGAAGCATTCATCAGGCGCAATGTGCAAAAGTTGTACGATACGTTGCTTGCTGGGAATTTGAACTGCATAATCATGGATGTGGAAACCACCGTGAAATTCTACTACAAATCCTAGCCGGGGTCACAATATTATACGGTTCGTAAAAGGGAAGTATAAGCAAACCAGAAAGAAGAAGAAAAAGTGAAAGAGAAGTATTGAACCAGTTTGAGCCAAGTTGAAAAAGTTGGTAGAAAGCTGTGGTCTGGCAAATTTTTTGTGGCTCTGGTAAGATTTCGGAACCCTTCATCACAACTTCTTGAACAGTGAAGTAAACATCGACGAATACTTACAAAAACGACTTCTACCCATGAGTCGAAACCACAAAAATCCTGTTGTCTTTTGGCCAGATATCGCGTCTTGCCATTATGTGAAATCAGGCAGAATGGTTTACCACCCAGAATGTATAATTCATTCCAAAGGACATAAAGCAAAGGAATTTGACCCCCCCCTCCTCTCCCCTCTCTCACCAACTTGAAGAATTTTGGGCATTACAGAAGGCTCTTAGGAAACATGTCTCATCAGCAGCTACCATTCAATGCACACTGGGCCAGGAGACGAAATTAGCAAGACAAAACCTCTAGCGCTTTGAGCATGCATTTTTTTCAAGATGATTGCTTCAGCGTTGTTGCTCAGTTTTATCTGCGCCGCTGATGGTGCACGTAAAAATGAAGTTCCAATTTTCAGCTGCGTGATACTCGAATTGCTTAGGCCCCGCCGTCTAGCGGTTTGATGTCTTCGGCGTAAGTTGTAGAACATAAAATAATAAGAAAAGTTTAAGCCGAAGACATAAAAAGTTCTATGTATACAAACAACAAAGGCACTGATTAGTTTTGTAAAATTTAACTGAAATTTACGTTTTTTCTACTAATTTTCATATTTTCGTCAAATATATTATCTTTGACTACCGTTTGTGTGTTAAACCTTATCATTTGCGTGTATTTTTGAAAGAGTTCGGTATGGTTTTGGGATATAACAAGCAGAAATATTAGCCAAAAACTTTAGAAAAATATCACTGAATTTCAAAGTGTGGTACTTTCTCAAAAAAATTGCAAAGTTGTTGCAAAAAATTACTCATGTTTCAGAAAGTACCATATGTGACCTTTCTCGATTCTGAAATTATGCCCGATACATATTTTTGATATTTTGAGACATTCTGGATTAATTATGAATTAATATTTTTGATCTAGCAACTATTTTTTATTTTCTATTTACTATTATTTCAACAGGGTTTTGTACGGATTCTGGAAATTGATTTTTTATCGGTTTGAGGGAACTGTTTTGTAAGAGTGTCATCACGGGGTCAGAGGTTAGCAAAAAGTCTTCTTAAATACATCTTCGATGTTCGCTAGGCGACTGAATTGTCGCGAATGGTGCTCCCGAAATTTTCCCGATCGATTTGTTCCGACGCTCTTGTTGCTTCTTCCGATAATATGGTCGGCCATAGGAATTTCGCAATGACTTCTATGCTTTCAGTATCCATGTACCCAGATCCTGTGAACTGAAGGCTGAAGAAGAGGTTAATAAATCGTAATAATGGACATATAACTTTCGTGAAGCTTCTTCTGCATAGGTTTCCGAAATGATTTGACGTCGATGGTTTCTAATTTTGACGAATGGCGCGCAAAGAAGTAGTGGCGACTCGATCGAGCGATGTCCACACTTCAGAGTACCTGAGCTCTTGCCGTTGTTTCTGGATCTTGAAAGAATCTTCTAGCGGTGTTTGCCGTCATTTGTGTTGCCTGGACGAAAAACAAAGATAAAGGGATCTACTTCCCGACAAAGAAGAAAACGGCAGCGACCTCGGATGGCGAAGGTTCACTTATTCTCAGCCCAATCTTCCTTAATTTCTTCTCTAATTGCACGTTGCCGTTCAAGAAAGGTTTCGTTTCCTTTATTTATACGCCATTTTTGGAGGTGGGATTCTGTACGAAACGATTACGGCAAGAAGCTCCATACTTCTTTATGTAAGCATGCCCAAAACAGGAATGGTTTAACGAATTTATTGCGATCGTCACACATTTGGGCTTCGATGGGATTACTGAGTTTTTTGCCTGATGCTCCGCAAAGATTGGTACCGCCTGGGAACTTGTTCCTGTGAAGCTGTTAATAACTTTGCTGCATCGACCATACTCAAAATTAACTCAGAAGAAACATCTACAGTAGAAATCCTATTTATCGTCAATCGTGGTTGCTTGCTATAATTTTGTATTTGTAACATCATGCTCTCCCGCCTCGTCTGATGTTGAATCAGTCTGTTTTTGTTTTGAAAAACCATTTTGATGGGGTGGCACAAATTGATGGATGATGGACTGTTGTTGGCTCCAAACTTCTTGTCGCTCATGGAGACTGCGTTGAAATATATTCGCAAAGGAACCAGGCAAATCAAAAAATTTGCGAGTCATTACATGATATAACATCATCGCCAACTTCTTCAAAAATGTCATTTTATACCGTAAGTGGTTGCTTGGTCTCATCCAATCCCATTTTAAAAATAACACATAAATTTCCTGTTTCATGGATGTGCGGTTCAATATATTTATTCGGTGTCATGAAGAGACTGCTTCTACCAGTATGGTCCGGCAAGATTTTGAAGAGGAACTTCTTGCGCATGATGGCCGAATGGAAATATCTGAAATAACGGTACAAACATGCAAACTTTTCAGGCTCTATTGTAAAAGGTTATTATCATTTGCGTGCCCAATATGGTTTGGCAAATAAACTTTGATTACAGTCTACATATTCCGCCATGAAACAGCTTCCAATCAATTGGGAATTGTTCCAGTTTTTAAATTTTTTGGTTTTATTAAAAATAATTTCGAAACTTTTGAGAAATTTTTTTTTCAATTGGAGAGAGTTAAAGTAATTTTGAAATAATTTAGAATTATTAAAAAGCGACTCCAAAACAACCACAAAATCCAAGACTTGGAAAGCGATTATCGATCTAATTGGAAGCTGTTTAGACAAGAGGCATAATTAAATGGATGTGTCCTACCACGTGGATGACCAGTACTTTTATTATTGAGGATATGTCATTGTTTGCCGGATAAATGTCATATCCTTTTTTAGCGTCATGTTCCTTATGTTTTGGTACTGTTGTTTTGTTAGATCGTTTTCAGCGCAATAAACCTCAATGCATCACCGTCGACTGTAAAACGTTTCATCCCTGATCTTCGAGCAGATAGAGCAAGTTTTTTTGAGACGGAAGCTTCTCCAGGAAGTCGCAAACAGGTGCTACGATAATCCCAAGCAACGGAACGATATCCATCAGTCCCTTAATGCCGTTACCGTGGCTGAAACCAATTCTGCTGTGGTGTGTTTTTCTCGCAAATCTTTGGTTTTACGGAGCCTGGTCCTAGGGTTTCTGCACCAAAAAGATATTTTCTTCCCTTCCACCAACATTTTTCTTCGGCAATATTATTCAAAATTTTAAAGTTTGAATCCAGCCATTTGAATGTTTCAGGAAAAACAAACTCTCTATGCGGTGGCACTTTGCGTATCGTGATTCAATATTTGATAGTAGCAAACGTAGTGAGTTTTGGAACGAATCAGAAAACATTTTATTATCAGGACATGTTATTTTCTTCTTCACATACGATGCCACATCACCAAGTGGAAGATTCTGTAGGAATAATTCTACTATTTCTCGTACGCGAATACTGCACGCTAATAATAAAATTACTTGAATGAATTCCTACTGGATTAATTAAAATAACCTACCTTGAGCCATAGTGATCTGTAGAAGGCACCAACCACAAACTAGAAGTAATCTGCCGAAAGAAGCCAAAGGGTAAACCAGCGCTTCCAAACGGTTGATAACTACACAATTATTATGACATTTGACGTTTGAGATTTGGGGCTGCGAGGCGTATTCAAATATGATAATGGAACGTGCGCGGTCTGCATTCTGATCTCTTTCATCAACATCCGTGCACTCATGGACATAGAAAAAATTGCTGTGACGCACGCTTTTCAATATTCTCGTGGAAATGGTGCAGAGGCTGCCGCCAAAAACACGGCCTAGCAGCAACATCGAAAGGCAATGGAATTGGCGGCGTGCACGGCTCGTGCTTCAACATTTGCTTCGATGATGACCCCTTGGTTTTGACAGTGAAATGGCTCTGCCAGTATGTGTCAGCGATCAATGCTGATATTCAGTGGTACGCACGGATACTAGTGCATGAGGAATATGGCTCTGAATTGGCTTTTCTAGCTCTACTATACTTTTGCGGATTAGAAAATAAAGATATTCAGGAGGTGAAAAATAATTCCATTTGACATGTTGACATGAGAAACATATCAGATTTTGTACAATGGAATGCATCTGTATGCATGTATACGCATTAAAAGCAATCAATTATAGCATTGAGTTCGGAGCTAAAATCATCAAAACTTTAAAATACGATATCTCAAATATATCAAAATATGCTATCGGGCATAATTTCAGAATTGAGAAAGATCACATATATGGTACTTTCTGAAGACTTGTGAGTAATTTTTTGCAACAACCTGCAGTTTTGCGAAAAAGGAAAATTAATTTTGAAATTCATGATATTTTTCAAAGTTTTGGCTAATATTTCAGCTTGTTATGTCCCAAAACTATGCGAACATTTCCAAAACATACGCAAATTATAAGGTTCAACACATAAATGGTACCAAAAATAACATATTTGGCTGCAGGAATATGAAATTAGTAGAAAAAACGTAAATTTTCAGTTCGAATTTTTACAAAACTAATCGTACCTTTGTTATTTGTATACATAGAACTTTTTTATGTCTTCGGCAAACTTTCTTATTGTTTTATGTTCTACAACTTTGCCGGGAGACGTCAAACCGCTGGAGAAGGCGAATTAAAAAAAATTGTAGTATCGCTGACGAAAATTGGAACTAATTTTTATTGCCAAATTGTGGCGCAGATAAAACTGAGCAACAATGCTGAAGCAATCATCTTGATAAAATGCATGCTCCAAGCGCTTTAGAGGTTTTTGTCTTTGCCTAATGTTCGTCTCTGCTGGCCCACTGTGCAATGGTTTGAAAAACGTTGGAAGAAAATGTCAAAACTTGTCGCCATGAAGTCTGTGCTGCATCTAAGAAGAATGTATATACAGTACAGTTTATTTAATTAAGAATGAATCTCCAACTAGTGTTGTATTTTCACTGAAAACTGGGTGCGTCTACACTTTTTGGAGCAGTTGTTAGTTAATTTAGAATGGACATACCGGTGAAAAACTCCATTTATTTTGTTGAATATTACTAACTAATCGGCCACGTTGTCCAACGAAACTACCCTGAAACCCGTGGTTCATCAGTCTACCTAGAGGGTTTGAGCCCGTTTGGTGGACTCGCTTGTGACTAGAGGTCAGGAAAAAAAAAAAGAGAGTATCTTGCATTTAGTTCCAACTGCTTTAAGCTTATCTTCGACGGATTGCACGCGTGTTCGTCTACAATGTGCAGACTTCTTCAGTGTCTCGTACTAATAACTCGACTTCTAGAGTGCGCTTAGAGATTACGAGACACTGAAGAAATCTGCACATTGTAGACGAAGCTTCGCGTGTCTGTCGAAGATAGCGCAAGGCGGTGGAGGCAAATGGAAAGATACTAATTTTTCGGGTTCAGCAGTTAAGCTAGTAAACGTTGAAATCAGGTCCAAAGGTAGACCTAGTATCAGTTTGATGGAACTTATTTTCATCAGGCTGTTATGTGTTTAGCCAGAGCCTAGGACCAAGATGGATTACGCTATTGATCAAAGTATTGGTTGTGTTTGTTCTTTTCGATTTCATTTTGAAAGCACCTAGAAACCCAAAATACACACAAGTGACTGTAGTGTCTTGAAAGCTCAATAAATATTTTGCATTGAATTAAGTATTCTGCCTAAGTGCCTTTCGATGCCTCTATTTACCTATTTTGCATTTTTTCCGGATCAGTGCACTCCTATTTTTGGCGAATGTACTTCCAAATTGGGCAAATTCTGTTCAAAACTTTTCTCGTGGGAAGCCAGTGCGAACTAAACATTCTGCATCCAACGGGAGGAGTTTCGGATTTCGCGGCATTAGACTTCAACATTGTCGAAAACTCCAGAGACTTTTTTCCAGTTCGGTTTTGGTCTAGCAATTCAAGAGGGAAGCGCTTCAATGAGATGCTTGCTAGCTTGTTAGTGGCCAAAAAATTCCAACAGAAAACTTACGCTAGAGTTGCGAAAGTCGGTGATGTCTCATCATTGTAATAGTTTCAACCGCGATACGGAAATGTACGGGAAATGTCGTGTGGGAAAATGTTGAAAATAATAATAAAATAGCCTCCCAGAGCTATAATCGTGCACGATGGTGTGACATACTGTGGCAAAGAAAACTGAATTTCCACCATGTGTAAAACTAGAAAGCACTTTACGTCTGAATATGAGAGCACTATTAATTAGTTTATTTGGACGATATAAATTATTGCTTCAGCGAGGAAACTATTGTGGTTATGAATTTCGCTCTTTTCTGAACCTCAAAAACTTTGTCTTCGCATTTCGTTGACTTGACTGGCGCCGCTGCTAGCCAAATTCATGCACTTTTTTTTTATTGCGATGGAACAGAGCCACTTTGGAATAAGTCATGGAAAGCCCAGAAAATAAGCTGCAAATTTGCTTGCAAGTTAAATTGTTTGGGTGTTGCTCGTGTTTTGGGGATAAACTATACTCGTTACTGTCAAGGGAAATATTTATATCTTTTAAATGAGCTTCTGGAGCGTTATGAATTCAGCACTTGATATGGTTGCGGGATTCATATTGATGAAAATATAGTTTTAAATCGGTGGTTCTAGTTGTTGAACTGGTAAACATAGGGTTCATACTCTTCACATCTGTGTGTTGAAGCTCGGTGGCTTTGTGTTTGAGTTTATTATATCTTCATTTTGTTACTTTAGATAACTCATGAATAGAGGTAGTGGAAACTCGCGATATCTTGGACACTGCGTAATCCGAGAAATTTTATGGTAGCATCGTAAGTTAATAATTTCTGCGAAAAACCGCTAAATTCAGTAAGTTTGACCTGATTGCCACAAGCCGTGTGCTAAAAAGAACCTTATAGCTCTTTGCATTCGTCGCTTTGATACTACCATGCAGCAGTTATGCATTGCTTGTATCTTTCAGAAGTTCAGAATGTATCAGTTGTACAATCGTTCATAACAAACACGTTTCTTAGGTATAACAAACAAAAACACCAGACACATTTTAGATTCACAAAAATATACTATAAATACTAGACCTACTGCGATGTTCTCTTCCAGTCGAGCACTAGACACTGAAGAAGTCTGTAAGTCACCGGTGAAGTAGGCCTATCTTTCAAAAGATTAGCTTCCTGTAGTGGAATTTAATGGAATTTGCTCGCATTTACTAGTGATAGTTTAGAAAAGTGATTCAAATTTTTCTTTAAAAATAAAGTGATCAAGTTAAGTGTTTATTTAAATTTTCTTCGTTTTTCATGTTAGATCTCTCAAAACCCGTGAGAACTACTCACTTATTAAAACTGGCTGCGAATCGATGACCTCCCCAAAGTGTTAGATTTAAATCAAGAAGAGCTCAAGGCTCGGATTGTAGCTGATGCTTCGATAGAAGTTGATGCTGACGAAGCCAGTGACTCTCAAGGTCACCTTGTCCGCCATGTAATTTTTGTGCTGCCAGTGACGAGCTCTGATCAACAAATCTTGTAGGCTGTTGTAGCTTTATCTGAGTTTACTTAGATTTTGGATTTTGTGACGTACTATCAAACATTCATCGAAAATTAGTTCGAAGTATCAGTTGCTGATGGATTTGGCCTACAACAAAATCATGGATTTGCTTGCAGGTATTCCACACTAAAATAAAAACAAATTTTGTTCAAACGAATACAAGGACAAGGGACTACTTCGATAGCAACAAGAAGCGTTTGCAGTATCGAATGAGATGATACCTGATGATTCTGTAAACTGGGTTTGAAGTTTCTACAATCGGTCCAATTACAATAGAACCAAAAGTGCTTTTGACCAGTAATGCAATCCTGATGATTACAAAATCTAGCATTCAAGGGGTTTATCACATTGCCCAGTAAACAAGCAAACGGTGAAGTACGTTTCCTCCGCGCTCCGTAGTTTTGGAAATTGTTTGCATTTCGTTTCTTTGGAATCCAGTTTTTGTTTCTCGCATTCAAATTAATTAACTAGACGTTTGGATGGCACAGCATTCCTGTCGACGAAGTACAGTGATTCTGGTGCTACAGTTGGTTGGCTTGGCGAGCCTCTGTAACTACTAGCTACAGGTTTTCTTAAATTTTGAAGAATTAGTATAAGTTGAATAAGTTTAACGAACTTTTCAGCTATTTGAAATTTTACCGAACAGTTTTTTTGCGTAAGATTTTACGATTCTTACAAGGGCTTGAAATGGTGGAAGGAGGGTGCGATCGACCTCTGGTCCTTACAAGTTTCTACTTCATGCATCTACGATTCAAAAGATCACAAAAGACTGCTATCTGAAACATGGAGACGCTGGTTGGCGTAGCCTGGAAATGTTGTCATTCTGACAATAGCGAAGTGAGGGGGTGCGACTAATGATCGTGTACCTGATTCACAGGTACATTAGTATCTGTAATTACTGTAATTCCTACCATATTATTTTCCATTGTTATTTAATTAATAATTTCAGCACGCAATTGAATCATTTTTGCATTCCAAAACCATTTAAGAGCCTGAAGCAACATGACAATCAAAGGCTTGATTTATTTGCTCTTCAGAACTTCAACTAATATGTGCATAAAAGACTGGCATTTGTTTATAAGCTGTGTAGGATTATATTTAAATATTGTGTTTAGTAGTTTTATGATCAGATAAGCCATTTATTTCAAACCAGGCTCTTTGATCACTAAAATTGCTCTCTTTGAATTATAACTAGAACGGTATAAATTAGAATTTTAACAACATGTTTTATAAAATAATGTCTTTTATTAAAATTTTATTATGAATATTTGGAATGATCTATTCTGTTTTCAGCTTTTCAAGGACCAGTAGGACATAGATACATTTTTTTTTTCAGTTACAATCCATCGGATGTTAGATATATTTTCTTCATACACATTAAGTTTTAATATTGACTTACTGTAATTTGTAATTCCATGTACATCATTCAAATTTGAAATTTAGTATTTTTGTTTTCTTCATTTTTTGAGTACAATGTTATTTTTATTTTTTGAGTACAAATTAAACTTAATATTAAATAACATAACGAGGAAAGGGAGGGATCATCACGGCACCCAAGTGAAACGATTTGAATAGGGATCATGAGACTGCCTTCTCCGTATTGTTAACATTTCGCTCTTTGACCCCATCTCCTGGGTTTATTCTATTAATGGAGGACTCGATTCGAGTGTGAACTAGCTTTACCCTATATTCACCGGTTTCGTGTAGGTGATTCGGCCGCCCAAACGTTTTTAGCCCTTCATACAGGCGCTTGATGATCACAAACAACAATTCCGTGCCTGATTCGGATACTACCGTTTAATGCCCTCCGCTCGTTTTCAAACTTGTATCTTTCAATTTAAAAGCCTGACGTTGCCCTATACGGAACTATCAATACACTTTCTCTTCATGTCTATTCGTTCTAGCAATAAACTACCGTCCACTGCTAGCGCTTGTATGTGAGAAATTATCTGCTTCTGACAAACTTCATCAATGATCGTTACTCCGCGCATGGGAGAATACAAAAAACAACAATCAAAGTGACTTAACAAAGATTTAGAAGTACTAGTAAAATATGTCTAGTACTCAAAAGTAATACATGGGGAACCATATAATCCAGGAGTACTTCGAGATTATTAAGTGCACTCAAAGGTATTTTATAAGAACTTTCTGTACTCAGACGTATTAAATATGTGCTCAGATTATACGATATTATTTGAAGAATATTTAGAGTATTTAAATGTACCTAAACGTATTTTAATGTGTATTGAAAGCAAAGTTAATACGATGTTGAAATTATTGGATGTGATTGATTAATTTATTGTGATGTATGTAAAAATTTTAACAATAACTTGCATTCTATAAAATTTTGTTTGGTACGTTTTGCAACCAAAATTTCATTTGGTAATCAGAAATGTTATTGGCATCAAGTTGATAAAATTATTTTGACCCATTGAATCTGTTTTTGGTTTAACACTACACTCAAAAAAATTGTTACGTTGTTTTCACGTGAAATTTCACGTAACTTCCACCTAAACACGTAACCAAATCTTCTTCAGTAAAAACAGGTAAACAATACGTTCCAGTGAATTGTACGTGAAAAACCACGTAACATTGATGTCATTTTCACGTAAAATGTGTATATACGTGGAAATCGCGTAGTTCTTACGTGAATTCCACGTAATTATTAATGGATTTGTCAGTGGACGAAAATAACGTGTTTTTCACGTGAAAACAACGTGATGTTTTTTTTTGAGTGTTTATATGAAACAAAGTGAAAAAATGAGGCGTACTAGAAATAAGTATAGTTCAAGTTCAAAGTTCACTCGTAAACGTGTTTTTTTTTAATGGAAGTTTCCTGTATGGGACGATATTATTAAATACCGCAAATTCTTCTTAGCAACGTCTTCACAGAAAATGCTGGAGCCTTTTCTTATGTAAGGCTGACTATTGTTGTTACAGATTTTTATTTATATATTTTGAGACTAAATCAAAGTTTTCCGTCAGATGAACCACGTAAAAGTAAATGAAATAAGTAACTAATAAATTCCACTGAATGATTACTGTTGAAGATTTTCTCATCCAAATGGTAATTCGACTATTGTATTTGATGTACTTAAGTCGATTAAAAATTAATAAAGGATTTTACTGAATCTATCTATGTATATAAAAATGAATTTCTGTCTGTCTGAACCTTATAGATTCGGACACTACTGAACCGATCGGCGTGAAATTTTGTATGGAAGAGCTTTTGGGACCAGGAAAGGTTCTTAAGATAGTGAACGACCCCTCCCTTCTCTGAAGGGGAGGGCTCCCATACAAATGAAACACATATTTCTGCATAACTCGAGAACTAATAGAGTAAAGGAAATCAAATTTAGCATGTGAGAGTTTTCAGAAACAAGAAATGTTTTTATGGTTGTTTAAGACTACTCCCTTTTATAAAAGGGTAGACTTCCGTACAAATGAAACAAAAGTTACTGCATAATTCCAGAATTAATCAAGCAAACAGAATCAAATTTTACCTGTGGAGTTTTCTAGAAGCAAGAAATTTTTTTGGGTGGTTCAAGACCCCTCCTCATTTTGCATAACTCGAGAACTAATAAAGCAAACAAATGAAACACAATTTTCTGCATAACTCAAGGACCTTATCAAGTAAATGGAACCAAATTTGGCAAGTAGAGGTTTTCGAAGGCAAAAAATGTCTCTATGGTAGTTTGAGACCTCTCCGTCTTCTGTGAGACGGGAACTCCCATACAAATAAAACACAAATTTGTGTAACATGAAATAAGAAAAAAAAATATTAGTATTTTCCATTTAATTCCAACTACCTTTGCTTATCTTTACAGATACGCGTATTTCGTCTACAATGTGCAGACTTCTGCAGTGTCTCGTACTACTAATAACTCGACACAAACCCTCTAGGATACAAATTTTTGCATAACTCGAGAACTAATCGACCCTATGGATCCAAATTTGGCATATAGAGGTTTTTAGAGGAGTGATATATTTCTATGGTAGTTTGAGACTCCTCCGCTCTCTGGAAAGCAAGGTGTGGGGGGGGGGGGTTACATACAAATGCAAAACAAATATCTGCATAGTTCGAGAACTAATCAAGTAAATGGAACCACTTTTGGTAGATGGAGGTTTTTGAAGGCAAAAAAACGTTTCAACGGTGACTCAAGACCCCTCCCCTTTCTGAAAGGAGGGATCATATTCAAATGAAACGCAAATTTCGGCATAACTCGAGAACGAATCAAGCATATGAAACCAAGTTTGGCAGGTGGAGGTATTTGAAGGAGAGAAATATGTCTATGCTGGTTTGAGCTCCCTCCGTCTTTTGGAAGAGGAGACTCCCATATAAGTGAAAAACATTTTTTAAGCACAACTCGATAGCCAGTGAAGCAAATGAAACAAAATTTGGCATGTTGAGGTTTTTGGAGGCAAAAACTTTTCTACGGCAGTTCAAGGCCTCACCCCCTTGTAAAGTTGGGGGAGGGGGGCTCTCATACAAATTACATATGAATTTCTGCATAACTCAAGAACTAATAAAGCAAATGGAACCACATTTGGCAGATCGGGGTTTTTGGAGGTAGGATTTCAATTTATGTATATAAAACTGAATTTCTGTCTGTCTGCCTGTCTGTCTGACCCTTATAGACTCGAAAAGTTCCGATCCGATCAGTGAAAAAAATGATTTTTTATGATTTTATGGGACCCCTTCTTTCTTATGAGACACAAATTTCTGCAGAAATCGAGAACTTATCAAGCGGAGGGTTTTGAAGGCAATGATTGTACAGTGGTTTGAGAAACCTCCCCCTTTGGAAGAGAGAGCTCCCATACAAATGAAACACGAGTTTCTACCAAACATGAGATTTATCCAGGTTACTGAAACACAAAACGTGTATTTCTCAGGTAAGAAGCATGTGCTGACAGAAGTTTGAACCCCTTAGTCAAGTCAAGTCTTAGTCAAGAAAAAAAAACTCATTCCAAAAAACAACGATAAACGTGTCAGTTCAATTAAATTTTTATTCTTTTAGTTGCAGCATGGCAGCACTTGCACCGGGTTCAGCTAGTACGTAATAAAATCTTCTGAACTTCAACGATTCTCAAAGATATAAGAAATATTATCGAAATGTATTCTTAGCTACCAACAAAAGTATAATCTTACAAAATCGCGCTTTTCCCTATGATAAAGGGACTGTGGCGTATTAATGGTCAGTGATGGTACTTAAACCAGCAGCACATCTTTCTACTTGTAACCAATATATAATTATTTTAAAATTAGTGTACTACAAGCTGCGGAAATATCACCGATCGAGAATTTCTTCATCCGTCCAGCAATCGCGATTTTCGATTTATGACTAGGACAGGACACGCAATCACTCTGCCGCACTGTGCACCATGATATTATGTTTGGGGTATCATATTCCTTACATCTTTTCCTTATTCGCCGCACGATGACACTAGAGGTGGTCAAAATATGCTACAGTAAGATTTATAGTAAAATAGATACTAGCGAGTATGTACAATATATGTATGATATATAAAAGCATTCAATTATTTAATTATAGCATTCGATCATTTTTTAATCATTTTAAAATAGTCTCATAATTGAATAGCACATTACATCACAACAATTTTAGGAAATGATGAAAAACCTACCTTCTCCTTGACATGCATTTTAGTTTTTATTATTTTGTGTCTAAAAATAAGAAGATTTTGACCATACATTAATCTCAGTATGCCGTTTCGGTCGAAAATTGTGTTTTTTTTTTGCTCGCTTCGTTGTGTGCTGACTTTCGTTCCTCTCTCGGAAGAACAAAGACACACGTGATTCAAAGCTGTGTATTATCATTGAAACTGGTGTTCAGCAATCTACAACGATCAGTGTGAACAGTATGGATCATCGCTAAAGAAGAAGCGAATCATAGAATCATAACATACTAACATACTAACTCACTTACTTATGCTAACACAATATCCCATTACAACATTAACTGCGTTGCAGTGTTCCGCTGCGAAACTAACGAAAATACCTAGAAATGAGAATAAAAACTAGTATTTTCCTTTTAATTCCAACTATCTTTATTGGTTATCTTGACCGATACGCGTATTTCGTCTTCAATGTGCAGACTTATTCAATGTTAGGTAATAATAACTCGACTGATGTTCCACTAAACAGCTCATACTTTCTAGGGTTTAACAAAAATAGTCAAATGGTTTAACGTAGTCTATGTCAACCGGGCTTGTGTTACACACAACCTTGCTAATGTTTTTTTAACATGATTTCAACATACGTGCTAGTACATGTTTGATTGAAATGCATGCAGAGTATTTGTAATGCTCAGTTCAAGTTAATGTTTTTTAATTTAATCAATTTAAGGAATCAGGTAAGTTGATATTTTTTTCAAACCGATTTGGTTTACAAAAAAAGCAGTTTTCATTCTTCTCTTTAAGCTGCCAAAGAGGGTTAACTAACTCTTTGTGGTATTAGCTGCTTATGAAATCGATCTTATCGATTTCACCAGAACAACCGAGTGTCATTGTCAGATCCTTCCCCAGAGAACAAAAATATCTACCCACGCCAATCTTAGAAACATGTTGCAAAACATGGCTACAAATCAATGAAAGACTGAACTATACAGTCGATTCAGTATATTTGATAACCAGCTTCCATTAAATCATACCGAAACGAAACCCTTGAAGTAAACATTCCCAGCAATATCGTAAAACCCATCTCACCGGAAGGTAGACCGGACCAAAAATAGAACCCAAGAACAGCACACCAACAGTTGCACGTATTCCACAGAAGAGCAATATTTTCAATTCTTTTAATTTCCCCCTAATTCTGGAAGACATTAAAATGAAATTAAGAAATAATGGACCATGAAGCTGGTCAGGAAAAAAAAACTTTTTATTTTATTTTTGCTCCTCCATTTGGCGCTGTTTTTTTCCATCCGGTTCGGTCGCGGTAGCTTCCGGGATTTTGAAGCAAAAAGGTATTTTTCTTTATTACACTGTATGGGTGAGAGCAATCCGTTAAGAAAAAGGATTCGGTTCGGGGTCAATGATTAGTGGAAATCATTTTTCTTAATTTTCACCCGTTGTGCCAGCCGGTGATGATAATTGGATATTTCAAACGAAAATTCCGCGGTGATTTCCAGAGAGCGGGCTCGAGTTCATTTGCAACCGCTCCGAATAATCTTGCATATTTATTGGAAAATAAAATAATCTTATATTACCTTCGCATCGCAGCGTAACAATGGCACCAATCGGTATCTGTCGATTAGCATTTTCCACGGGTTAATCTGGGTTTACCGTACGCGTTGGTTGGGAAATTTTCCATTCGCTTTCGATCATGTCATCACTTCAACGATGATACGGATCCTGCAATAAACTCCTTACCGCATACCTCCTCCCCATGCATCGACACCGTTCGAAGTTTATCTCGAAATAATTTCCGCGTTAATTAAAATTTCAATAAAATCCTTCGATCGATTCTGGTTAACCTTAAACCGCTCGTTAAATGCTGTCACCTCGGAAGCAGAACACCAAACTCGAAACTGCCAGCTCAGTCTGTATTCGTGCATTGATTCGTGACTAAAGCGCAAAACCAACTAGACAGGTCGCAATAATAAAATAATTACATCATTATAATTTCATCCGTAGACCTATCGAAACGGAAGATTTATTATTTACGATCTGCAGTACGTACAACATCGTCCTAACTAACCCTTACGTTGACGGTGCTGTGGGTCGCGCACCATTAATGTCCTGTGGTGAATGGCTGAGCATTGTTCCCTAGGCAAGAGAGCTGTAGGTGGAAAATCCATTGGACATGATCAGACTCGTATATCCACAGCCAGCTCCCCCCTCCAACCAGAACCAACGCAAATGAAGTGATTATGCCTGGGAATGTGTTTTCCTTCCAATTATTTTATCACGGTCACACTTTGAATAATTGCTTGGTCAGGGAAACGCATTAGCCAGACGAACGGTGGAGAGTTTTTGCGCTTCGCCTCCCCCTCCGAGCGGGGTGGCGCGATGATCATAGGCGTTAATTTCGTTTCGAATCGTGAAAATCTGCTTTCGCCACAACGATTGGCCAGGCTTCGCAAACGAACACACAAACGTGTGCCTACGTGTGTAAATCGAATATATGCTTTACCTCTTTGAGCTAACATGAAAAATATGGATCCACTCCAGTGGAAACGATAATGGCAAAAGCGGATTATTGCACACATGTGGTTCAACATTTGCCGGAAGATTTTCATTTTTGGTTGGGCTTCATCGACTGTCCATGTAAGGGGATTTCAGTTAGCATAAGACTCCCCCATTGCATTGTTGTGGGACAATTTAAATTTGAAAAAAATAATCAGTACATCATTTGAAGCTTTCTTTAAATGGAAGAGGTGGTGGACATCAATTTTTTTCGTTACAGCATTCATACTTATGAATCCTAGAAAGTGTGAGCTGTTTAGCGGAATGCCTGTAACTAGAAATGAGAAGAAAAATTTGTATTTTCTATTTAATTCCAACTACCTTTATTGCTTATCTTGACAGATACACGTATTTCGTCTTTAATGTGCAGATTTCTTCAGTATCGTATAACAGGTATTCAAAAAAAAAATGAGAATGATTTCAATACCGTTCTGTAATTAGAGTGAAGAGCGTATTTTTTTTTCTCTCCAAGAGAATTTCTCTCTGGACTCTCAAGAAATTGAGATTTTTTCGGCTCCCTCAGTGCCCTAGTGTACAAAACTAAAAGGTGGGCCAAGGATACGAAGCAGTTGACCACAAGGATCCGGAATTGTATCCGGAAGATGGACGACAGTGCCGTCCATCGCAACTAAGTCGCATCGCATGGCTGACCAAGGCAGCCTTCTCCGATATTTATTGACGGTTTTTTTTGAAGAGTAACCATTACGTTTTTAATAAAAAATACTGAAGCCGTTGAATTTTTTTTTTAATTATGAGCTCCATAAAGCTAACTCTATTGAACCTCCCAAATAAATGAACTTGTTGAATAGAAAGCCCACAATCTGTTGTTTTGCACGTTACGGGAAATAATGTTTTTCATCGGAAAAGACTCTAACGTGCTTAAAATAAGAATCGGTCTTTTGAGCCATGCTTCGTCGAAAGCTCGAAAACTTCATGATTTTTTCGTTTTATTTTTGTATGCGTGGACGGTTCTGAAAAATTCAGATCGGTAACCATTTTCTGCACAAACCGATGAGGTTTTCCCCAGATCCGTTCCCTCACTATAATATTCATCGATTCAGTCATCCATTGAGGAAGAGCCTTATGGTGGTTTGATAAACAAAATAACACTTCCCAGCTAGGTTTTTCAGATCTCTGAAAATGGCACCTGGGCACTCATCTTTCAAAGACTTTTTAATCACCACGTAACGAATTAGCTTCTAGGTTCGTGAAAAAAAAGCTTTCACTGATAATTAATTTTAGTTTATATTACACTGAGAATATTTTACTGATAGATTCTATGTGTCCGCACATAGATTTTTGCTATCTGCTATGTACTATGAAATCTATGTGCACGACACATAGTTCTTGTGGTTTCATCTAAAATCCATGCGTGGTCGTACATACTATTTATTTGGCACAAAATTTTCATTTGCCCTTCTAAGGGGATTATGTTTATGTGTGGCAAATCAAATCTATTAGAATTACTTATGGATTTTCACCATTAATTATGTGCAGATTATTTTTCGTGTAGGAAATCGAAGGTAGAACCATAGAATCTATTCGATGTTTTTTGCAATGAAACTGATTTGCTGTTGTTATGAAGATACCTTCGTTATAAATGGCATACGCGCAGCTGTCAAAAGCACGAAGCATTTGTTGCACAAAAAGTGTATTTTTTTAGGGGCTTTAACCGCTTGGTCATTCGTCTCACGACACAGAAAGAACATCCATGCATTGTACGAAAACAGAACAAAGAGCTACGAATTTTGCACAAATGATAAAGAAACTTCTCTCTGAAGGACGTCTCATGAAGGATTGACATATCTATTATATCGACTCGAAATGTAAGTAAACAAAAAGCGAAATCACGTGGACTTGTCTAGCGTTTCTTCTGAAATAATTCTGACATGTAATTCGACTGATCCGTGGTTGATCTCACTAAGCCATGGTGAGTCATGAGAAGATGCTTGATAATTTAGTAAGAAGTGATAACTCTCGACAGTGCCTACATTTTTATTTTGGGATAAATAAATTATTCCCGCCCATCCCAGCAGGCACACTATCATGCATGAGTACGATAAAAGAGAAACAGCGATTGGTTGGTCTTCACAAAATTTATTCCGTGCGTTGTACACAACGGTGTAATGATATCATTTAACCAACAAAAAAGCAATATGAATGTTTCATACTACACAGATAAAAAGAAACACTGAATTTTCTGCGTTATCTAATGCCCATAAAGGGAATACTAGATTTGGCAGAAAATATAAGGATATTTCATGTAAATTTAAGCCAGATAACGCCTAAATCTAGCCTGTTGTATGACAGATTGCAAACAATACCGTTGTTTACGCTCCTTTGGCTTAAAATTACACGAGGGGAAATTTTACGCGCTTGTTAAAATTAATTATTTTTTTCAGTGCATGTACGCGACATTTGTTCTATGTACAAACTCGCTGTTTACGAAACGACTGAATGCATCAAAAACGAAACAACAACGAAAACAAATTTTCAGAGTAATGAAAACATGGAAACATGGCACGTATTCATTTGCATTTGAAGAATTACACAAACCTTTCCGGAGTATCTGTGGCATAGTGAAATAATATATTGGACACGATGTTCTTCGGCATGAAAATGGTCGCAGGAATGCAATGTGATGCAAATTTCATAAAAGACGACGTGCATCAGTTGTTGAATTGAAACAGATTTTTATGTCAAAACGAAATTATTTCATCCCATTTTGCTTACCGAAAACGGGATTTCTTTAGTACACACCAAAAACTGATCAAGGATTTCAGCAAAAACCATAAGGAAAATCAGCAATTTGGTTTGTTTTTACTGAAAACGAGTAAACTGGCCCAAATTGCTGAACATTCAGCATCTTTCACCTGAAATTAACTGAAAAAAAACCCGCATTAATCCACCGATGGTGAGACTGAACCTTTCTTACAGTTCACCAGAATTATAAACCCAATGGTGGGCAATATTGTACTGGATACATATTTTCATCAGAAATTCCAAGAAGATTCAGAAATATTCAATATGCTATACATTAAGTTTATGAAATGAACTATTTGTCAATCCTAAATGTTTTGTTCGGCAATATGATTCAAATATGGTCTTTAATTACCTGTTTATGTTAGTTATGAAAAAAGGGGAAATTACGTATGTATTAGAAATTTCATATAATTCATTCTATGGACTGAATTATTAGACAATCCTAAGTGTCAATTTTGATTATCGACATGGATTCAATATGCTTAATAAGTACATGTTCGTTGAAAATTGGTTATAGTTAATGTAAATTTTGTGTAATTTTCGAATATTCTCGTAGTAGTTCAAAACCAGACCACTCGATTCAATTGATCCTGCTCTAATTCTATAGAGTCGCATAGTGTGGCTAGTCCGCTGTGTGTGCTATGCAACACACCAAATGCTACACAATAGAATGCAAGCAGCATCGATTGGTGTGATTGGTCTTGTTTGGTTTTGCACTGCAACGAGTATATTTTCATCTCACAATTATTTGCTCTCAGGTATTGTTTTGGTCATATCTCCATGAAGGATTATCCAATCATAATGAAATTTCGACCAGTTATTTGGAGATTTTATAACTTTGATTTGGCACCAACAAAACTAAAATCGGTACACAAATATCTCAGTATGTAATCGGAGACTAAACTGTTTGATTACTATTATAATGGGCCGTCAAGTACTGTTTCGTTCATATCTTCGTAAAGAAATGTCCGAATGAAAAAAAAAACCAAACTTCCATTTGCCGTCAACAGAACTGAAATCGGTTCACAAATGGCTGAGAAACCGATGTGACATTATTTGTAACGCACACACACACACACACACATACACACACACACACACACACACACATACATACACACAGACATGTGCTCAGTTCGTCGAGTTGAGTCGAATGGTATATGACACTCGGCCCTGTGGGCCTCGGATAAGAAGTAGAGTTTTCAAGTGATCTTAATAGCCTTCTATTGATGAAAGAAGGGTAAAAAAAAACGCTCTTATTGTTTTTTTTGGCAGCGGCAACGTCGAACAATTCGCTTCTGGCTACTCGAAAACGAAGCTCCGGATTCTTATTATCAAGGCACCACAGTATGAGGAAAGAGCTGCGTACATCCCGTTAAAGCGACGTGTGTTTTCGGTAGGATGTGATATTCCTCGAGCATGTTTATTGAGAGTGCAGACATAACGACTGTTCCAGAAAGTATAAGCACACCTTATTTTAACGGTCACTTTGAATACAATGATACAATATTTCAACATGTTTTGGCTGCGTCCTTTGTTTGCACATTTCTGAATGACATAGCATATAAAAAACTCAGTTTTGTGTTACCTATCAAAATGCGCGGTCTTACTCCGGAACAACGAAAAAGTATAGTGCACAAATGGTGCAATATTTGCGGACTCTCCTTGAGAAAATTGGTCAAAGAAGAGGGTGTAAGCGTTGGAGCGGTACGATTTTCGATTTGAAAATATAGAGAACAGTGTACGTTTGAAGATGCGCCGAAGAGTGGTCGGAAATCCAGCCCTGTTAGTCCGGATATCGATCAAAAGATCAGGAATGCCCACAAGTGAAAACCAGCGACTTTCGTTCGGGATGTTGCGAAAAAACTAGAGACCTCGTCGAGTAACGTCATGCATGTCATAGATAGACTTGGGCTAAAAACATACCGGAAGCAGAAAAACCCAAAAGAAAACCAAAACAGGTCGCCTCCGTGAAACTACGGGCCCGCAAACTCTACGATTCGTTATTGTGTAGAAATTCTGGGTGTATAATAATGGACGATGAAACGTATGTGAAACTATATTAAACAACGCTTCCCGGACCACAATTCTATACTGTTAGCGAAGACAAAGACATCCTCGAAACCGAGAAGGCAATTTTTACCGAACAATTCGGTAAGAAGGTTATGGTTTGGCAGGCAATATGCAAGTGTGGTAAAACATCTAGTCCGTACATCACAACGGAGACGATGAACACCCAGAAATACGTTAAGGAATGTCTCCAGAAGCGATTATTGGCAATGATCAGGCAGCACGAAGGTCAAGTAGTGTTTTGGCCTGATTTGGCGTCATGTAATTACGCAAAGGACACTTTAGAATGGTACGAAAGTCAAAATGTGTGTTTCGTGCCGAACGAAATGAATCCGTCGAACTTCCCGGAGGCACGACCAATCGAGGCTTTTTGGGCTTTAACCAAAGCAAAGCTTCGAAAATTCATGAAACCAGCGGACGACATCCAAAAATTTAAAAAAAAATTGGTCAAAAGTGGTCAAAATGGTGGGAAGTACCACTGTGCAGAAGCTAATGGGTCATATTCGAGGAAAAGTTAGCAGTCTTGGCTATGATTAAATATTTTGATTAAACGAGAGTAAAATATCATATGAAACACAAATACAAATATGATTCGTCAAATAAAATTATTAAAACCAAAAAAACATGACTTGATTATGTTGAAAGCGTGCTTATACTTTCTGAAACAGTCTATATTATATATTCAAGTTGAAGTTTGAGCCGTCTCTCGCAATTTGTTCGATTTTTTCACTAGAGCTGTTCTGGCCGTGGAAAATTTGACCACAACCGTTAATAACTTCATTTTTGAGCATGACTAAGCAAAATACTGATACATATATAAAATGAAATCAGAAAAAAAACAAAAGAAAATATGTTTTTAATAATCCCAATGGAAACCAGAGAACTTATTTTTCAGTAAATTGATAAGTTTTGCTGAATTCTATCAGCAAAGGGCCGTCAAATCACGAACCAGTCAAATTGCTGAATTTTCAGCAAAAATCAGATGTTTACTGAAAGTTCAGCAAACTTCTGTCAAGTCGGATGACATTTAACATTGCTGAAAAAATCAGTTATTTTATATTGCTGAAATGATTACTGAAAATTCAGATTGACAAAATTCAGTTGAATTTTGCTGATTTTCAGCGAAAAAATGTTGGTGTGTAGTTGAGGTGGCTTTGGTAGCTCATAAAGATCTACAAAGAAATGATTCTGAATGATTATTAAATTAGTGAAACATTTTATCAACATTACACGACATTAATGTTAGAAGCATAATCAAAATTACCGACCATGAAAGACTGAATACAGCATCAACATTTTGCACTTTTTTGCATAGGTTTGGTGATCATGTTATGAAATTATTAACTACAGAATTAAGTTATTAAAAGATGACCACTTTACGTAACCCTCTCATTTTTTAAACTTGTAAAATGTTGTCCTGTATATAAAACGAGAATTTATAAAAAAAAAACTTTCTGGATAATAGACAATTCATCACTCTCGACTGAATGACTTCAGTCAATACAGAATGTGCTGGAATATGCAATAGTAGTTCCGGCTTGGCCATAGAAATGGATGGTGGGCTTGGTGCTTAGAATGCCGAGGATAGTGAAATTTACTTTCATAAAATCTTAAAATTTCCCCCAAAATAATTCACAGTCAAAACGCAGCAGCAAATACTTACAATCGACTTGCTTTGCTGATTGGAAAGAGACTAAGAC
This sequence comes from Aedes japonicus, assembly GCA_034211315.2. Taxonomy (NCBI): domain Eukaryota; kingdom Metazoa; phylum Arthropoda; class Insecta; order Diptera; family Culicidae; genus Aedes; species Aedes japonicus. The sequence goes on from JASCZW010006597.1 coordinate 89,712, forward strand.
TTCATTTCGGTGCCATTAGGAGCTTAAAAGCAATGTCAGTGTTAGAATGTGTCAAAATCTTCGATTTTCAAAATTTGATATTTAGACTATCTTCAGCCTGCTTTCAATATTTGTTCACCTAATACTGTATGTTTCGAAAAGTATTACGAACAGATAAATATTGAAGTTTTGAACATCTAACGTTTACAGATTAAGTTGTTAAAAGCTGGCCACTATTCGTAACCCTCTCATTTTTTAAACTTGTAAAGTCTACTTCTGAAAACGAAGACGTAGTCTACCTCAAACAGCTGATGCTCGTAGATAACATAAGTAACAATAATATCCAGCTCACATAAGCCAATCATGCTTGCTGGGCTGGTAGAGAAACCCTCCCATCAACGCAAACTGATAAAATGTTGAATCCAACTTGCCCCCGAGGGCCATAAAATACGTGTGATTCATCGTAAATAAATTTGCCTAAATTTATTGCACGTTTATTATGTTTATAGAGAGCTACAGTCTCACAGCAAAACACGAACATCCGACGGCTCACAGGCAAAACCAGTTGGCAGCAGGTGGCAAATTCTCGAAAATGGTACACTATTTTGGCCGAGAACGGGCGAGCTTTCGTTATTGTTGGTGATGAAATTGCAAAACCAAACCGATTTACCCCATCGGCACACTCAATGTTGCTGATATGTTAAACATCTCCATAGGTACAGGACCTCCAATGTGTTTCCATTTTCTACTGTTGAGAATGACTGGTAGCATAAAATTTTATGCTGAACTACAATTGCGCTGTGGTCTCACTAAAAATTGGCTGGGCTTTCTCTTAAATGACGGTACACATTACCAATGAATTGGCAGTTGGATATAGATGAACTATTTTTCTAATAACTTAGGAATGATTCGAGGTTTTCATCGAAAAAAGTATTTATTTTTAGAACAATGGCAACGCGAAACTCCACCATTGCTGTACGGTTTATGCTTTGAAATCGACAACGACGACCTTTCACTTTTCTTCCAGATTTGTTCGATCATTTTTAATGGCATATAACAACCAACTGCTTCCAAACCACTTAAAAAGGAGCGAACCATCGAAACAATCTCTCATCGCTAATCAAATTATCTTCAAGTCGGGCTGTCATGCGTTTGATGTTGTCAATTAGGATCCAGGATGTTAAAACGTAAATGCTGTGCTGCGATGCTCTTACGTTTTCCACTGCTTTGCACAGTGGCTAAGGGGTGTACTGGAAATGGACACTATTGTTTACGAGTGAAAAGTGTTCTAGAAGTATTTGATTTTTTCAATTGCTATTCCTACTTTAGCTAGCAACTAGTGGTTATTCATGTTTATTGCAAATTCTTAAAATCAAACTTCATGGTACTACTCTTCTTTGAAGCAGGCATCTTAACGATTTTCAGCTCATATGTTCTTCTGAGATTTTTGTAGGCGATAATAACCGTTCTGAAAAGTCCCTCCAACGTTACCCAAAATCAAGCAACAGTTTCCGTAGGACTTCTCTCAAGTAGCAGTTTCGATTTTACCCCGCGTGACGACCACTGTGACCGATCTTAAACATACCATCATCATCGTAACTACAGTACGCCATCGGTTTTATAATCGTGTTCTGCTGCTTTCATTATTCCTGACGGAATGGAATGAAGCACGGTAGATATACCTCATAGCGTGCTCATTGTTCCAGGTTGCCAACGAGACGGAGTGGAAGGTTTTCGCAAGAGAGGAATTTTGACGAAAATTAAAATCAAGCTATAAATTGTCAGTAGCTACGACCACCAGAACCGCCATGGAGGAGGATAAATTCTCCTATGAAAGTGATTGAAAAGTTACCACTAGTGTGGCTCCTTCGCATTCTCAGCCTAACCCCCGACATTGCAAAATAAAAAAGACAAGTGCTTTCAGACACCGTTCTTCAGGCCAACGGTGATGACGATGTCATAATAGCTTAAGGACCTTTTCGTCAAACTAAGAAGAGGTGCCGCCATACGGGTTTGTCTCTCCTGACGAAAGACAATTATTCCTTCTGATGGTTGCCTAGCGGGGAAAGTGTTGAGCTATTTCTTGTGCTGTAATTTAATCAACAAGGACACTTCTTTCCTTCAGCCATCAAAAAGCTGCCTCACAGCATCAAAGGACTTAAGTAAATAATTTCCGTTGGCACGAGAGTGCATGGTTTGACACATAACGAGTTGCTAATCGAAAGCACTCAATCATGATTGATGGGTTAGTGATTGAACATTCCATGAACTTTCTGATTGCAATTGAATGTGGCGCCGGGAAATCAAAAGTGCCGTTATCTTATTGCACTTTGTCGATTATGTTTGTCTCACTTAATTGATCGGTGTTTCTATCGAATGTAATGTTTCTCGTAAAGTTAATGAGCCGATTTGAGCTTTCGCTTCATTATTTAGCTTAAGGTATTTGTATCCACAATCATACGGATTCTTAAATACTTGAGTTAAACACTAATCTAGCATTATGTTAAATTTGAAGTTGTTTTTTTTTTCAGATTCATGGGAAATTATTATACAATTCACGAAGTAACAACAAAGTTATCCGGTATCACCATAAAACTTGCACGCTTTGCGCTTAACACCTACGTGCCTGACCCCTCTTTTGCAAAGATCTGGAATTTCATTTGGCTGTCATTCTGCGAAATCTTAACCAAATTGGATGCACTCTTTTGCAAACTTTCACAAATTTACCCTAGTTTTTGATACAGTATAGTAAATTCTAGAATTTTACGTAATTCTGGATATATTCACGGGAACCGTGGGGTAAGTACCCTTCCCGAAATGCTGACCAGGATCAAAACGGTACCAAAGCATGACTTGAGACACCTCAAACTTCATGATCTTGCATAAAAAACTATTGGTGGTCATTCTGGAAATATTCAGCCGTTCTGACCACTCCTGGAAGCCCTCCGAGAACCGAGTTCCACCGGGAAAGTGGCCACATTATGAACGGTACCTAAACATGGCTTACGACACCTCAAACTTCATGATTTTGCAAAACAAGACCATGTATGGTCATTCTGGAATTATTCGACCATTGTGGCCACTCCTGAAATCCCTCCGGGAGCCGGGTTCCACCGGAAAAGTGGCCAAATTATGAACGGTACCAGAACATGGGTTGCGATACCTCAAACTTCATGCTTTTTTTTTAAACAAGACCACGTGTGATCATTCCAGAAATATTCGGCCATTGTGGCCACACCTGGAAGCCCCCTGAAAACTGGATTCCACCGGGAAAGTGGCCAGATTATCAACGGTACTAAAACATGGCTTGCGACACCTCAAACTTCAAGATTTTGCGAAACAAGACCATGCGTGGTTATTCTGGAAATATTTGGCCATTGTAGCCATTCTTGGTAGCCTTCCAGAAACCGGGTTCCACAAGAAAAGTGGCCAGATTTTGAACGGTAACAAAACATGGCTTGGGATACCTCAAACTTCATGATTTTGCAAAATAAGACCAGCGGTGGTTATTTTGGATGTACAAGAACGTTATGGCCACTCGCGGTAGCGTTCTTGGATTCTTCCTGGAGTGGCCTGATTGCTATTGGGCACCGAAACATGACTTGTGACACATCAAAGAAGACCATTGGTGGTCTGAAAATAATCTGCCATAGTGGCCACTCCTGTCAGCGTTCCAGGAACGCGCTTTCACGGAAAAGTTGCCAGATTCGGACGGCATCATTATGGCCTGCATATCCTACAAATCCTATTCCGTTGGAGAAGGTGATTACATTAAGAAATGCTTTGCAATAAGTTTTGAACTTGGAACGGCCACTTGTAAGCCGTCATTTTGTAAGATATGAAAAATTTTGAACAAAGGCAGCATGAGATATTCATGGATTTTCAAAATAACTAAAACATAATCTATGTTGCTTCATTCAAAAAGTTGTTCAAAATGTATTTTATGGTCGAAAAGGTCTTTTGCCCCGGGGGTGCTTATAACCCCAGAAGCCCCTACGTTATTCTCCCCCAAAGAAAATAAACGGCCGACTCCAAGGCACTAACCAAAGGTTTCATAATATGCACACACACAAACCCAAGGATGTATAATCATAATTTATATACAATTTGCACCGTTATTCTGGCTCAACATAGTTGCTAGCATCTAACGGTTTTTGTTTCTATGTTGTGTAGTGATATATTTTAAATCTTAGTTGTTCTGAATCAGTTGTTCTTTTGTGGCGTCAATAGTTTGGTTATAGGCAGAGTTCTGTTTTTCCAATAATTGAAAATTCGTAGTTATAATATGAGTGATTATGATTCGGATGCTTCAAATATTATTGACCTAAGCTCGGTCGGTGAGGAAAATGATGTTGATGATGAATGGGTAGAAGAAAATCCTTTTAGTTCTGAAGAAGAGGATAACGGCGAAGAAACATACGTCTCGAAGTGTGGGAGTATTCGATGGAGCACTAATCGTCTGAATGCAGTGAAATCGCATCTCACTAATTGTGCACGAAAATTTAATATGGATTTGAGTACAATCAAAACCCCACTGGACGCGTTCATCTATTTTCATTCTATTTTACATATCATTTGCCAATTCACTAATGCGGAAGGACGTCATGTTCCTCACTTCGGAATCATTGACAGAAATGTGCTTCTTGCCTGGATAGGTATTTGCTGGAAAAAAAACATGACTCGAAAACACATATTCGGGAGTTGTGGTCATCGGACGACGTGACCACTCGTGTGTTCTGTTCGGCCGTCATGTCCCGAATTCGGGTTGTTTCATGTTTAGAGAAACTCACCTAAGGTGTGGCCCATTTAGTATTGGAACAAACATTTTTGATTCTTACAGCGACTATGACATCTTATGTGTTCCGTAAAACAATAACAATATCAGAAGTTTATTGTCGCGGTACAGTTCAAACGATTCGATTGGTAGGAAACTTCTGCTGGAATGGCGTGACGCATTGAGGACAAATTCAACCCAACTTCCCCGGCCACACAGTCATCATACGAGATGTCATTTAAGGGAGATATATTTCTGTCTAGATTTCGTTTCCATGAAATGCGCAGTTTGCTTTTCAAGAACGAATGTGGTGTAATGATATAGAGTAAAAAAAAGATCTGATTTTATTCGTATCCTCGCGTCGGTGATTTGAGTAGAAAAAGTTCGCGATGTTTCATTCTCTCATACCAAAAAGTTCACTAAAGAAACGTTGAAGTGTGAAACTAGCAACGGGAAGTTCGCAAGTGAAAAGGTAGCGCACAATGAACTGATATTTTTGTGAGAATTCCAACACTGTCCTGGTCAGTGTTTCAGAAAGGGTACTACGTAAAATTCCGGAATAACCGCTACTGTATCAAAAACTTTAAGAAATATGTGATCGTTTGGAAAAGATTGCGTCCAAGTTGGTTAAGATTTCGCAGAATGACAGGCAAATGAAAATCTAGATTTTTGCTATAAAAGGGGTCGGGCATATAGGTGTCAACTCAATCAATTAGGGTTTATACAAACTCTTGGCCATCTTTGTCCAGATTTGTTGGAATTGTTTGATATTTTTAATTTCTCGTTTCCGTCCGGATTTGGTGAATTTGCGCTAAAATATTCACTTAATTTGTTTTGATTCAATCCCTCAGTGTTAAAGCATACAGGTTATGAAAAAATATATAAATTATAAAATCGATTTTTACACGTTAAAAACATATTTTAAAATTTGAAGTCAATTTGCTAAAAATAAATATCTTAGAATAGGACGAATATTTTTCTTAATAAAGAAATTATAATTGTCTAAAAGTTTGCCATACATTGCAGGATGGGCACTTTGAAGGATAATCAGTTTTTCTACCGACAACTTTTTCATGTCCTATTTTTACCGTGTATCACTAAACTCGTCTAGTTATGGTCTTCAACACCCCTTTAGAATCCATCAAAATTAAGCAGTCATAAAGAATTCAATGTATTGAACATCTTTGCAAAAAACAAAAATCATCTAGACTAACATTTAGCTTACATTATTCGTTGGTGAACTGAAGCGACTGAAGTTCAAACGATCAAGGTATTCCCTATGAAGCGCGCCAAGGCAGGAAATCATCGGGATCTGCTCTACATAGCCCATCAAGAGAAGGGCCCGGTGAAAATGAATGACCTCCGCAAAGTGAAAGATTTCTTCACCACAATTGTTGAATGCGGGAAGTGGGAGAAGCAGGACGTCACGCAATGTGCGAACTGCTTCTCCTTCGGCCATGGGACAAGGAACTGTCGCACGAAACCACGCGGTGGTGTAAGTGAGCATGAGTGCATGAAACATCGCGATTCGAGCGAATGGAGGAGTCTGTCGAGCCCAAGTTTGCCAACTGTGCGTCAAACCACGTTGGCCAAAACCGTGCCTCTCACAAGCGCGCGGAATTCAACGAAATTCGAAGGAAGACGTCCTCCCGAAAATTGAATGTGGGTAAACGCCATCAACCCCCTCCGAATACGGTGGAGAACTTTCCGTCGCTCCGGTACAGCGTGCCAAATTTGACATCTAAAGTTGAACCATCGACAGAAAATCAACCATCCAGCACTTTCCGTTCAACAACACAGGCACAAGCTCTACCTCAGCCCATCTGTCTAAGATTACTCGCTCTTCTCCCCGGATCAGATGATGGAGTTCGAAAATAACAATGTACAGAGGGATAAGTCACTGCCGTGGCAAGGAACAACAAATCGATGCTGCCACTGCCACTGTTACTGCTGTACTCATGAACGAACATGGGCCCTGAAGTCTCTATCAATATTCTCCTGAGGTCTGAGAAGAGTCTCTATATCCCCGACTTTTGAATTGTAAGGCTGGATCGTACCCGCTCTGGGGGATGAGTAGTGGACATTGCGTTGCGGCTCAACATTAGCTACCGCTCGGTGCCCAGTTTTTTAATTCAATCTTATCTCACATTAGCTCAGCCAATTCTTGAAAGCATCCTGGAAAATGACGACTTCTTGAATGCATAATTTTTCAGGTCACCGGCCAGGCCAACTGCGTAGCATGTACCAGATAGGACTCAGAAATAGAGCAATTCAGAATATATATATATATATATATGTATATATATATATATATATATACATATATATATATATATATATATATATATATATGTGTGTGTGCGTGTGTGTGTGTGTGTGTGTGTGTGTGTGTGTGTGTGTGTGTGTCATCCTCATCCTCACTCAACCGTTGGCGAGTAGAACTGCGAATTATTTGATCAATCATGTGCTCTGCAATGGTGCTCTTTTTGTTATGGAGGTCAATACAATAAAAAGGAGAAATTTTGAGGCAAGCCAAGTTATCCTCAAGGCTTTTGGGGAAATGGGAGGTACTGGGAGTTCACAACAGGTACAGCAAAACATTACATTGACGCCCTTATTCACACTTACAACTCAGGAATAGAAGGTCAAGAAGAGCCACCGTCACCTACTAAAGCTTGAACCAGGTACCTGGGAGACCCACAATACCCGCGGTTATAGCCAGTGGATGATGCCCTGGTCGTATTTAGTAAAAGTGATCATATATATATAATTCATAATAAGATTAAATTATAATTGATGTAGGTTCAAAATCATAGGGTGAAGTGAGAACCGTTATGCAACCTATAATATATAGAAACGATCTCACCCAATCAGCATTAAATTCCATGACGTCATATCGATCCTCGCAGAAGTAGATCATTTTTCGAGCTTGTCATGACGGAATGACTGCAGGCGATGTTTCTTACCGGCTGCTAAATCCGAGCTTTCCATCTGGCCGAAAATGGCCAATGAAGCCCCACTTTTGAATGAAACTCAGAGCCGTCTTCTTCTTTACTGGCTGTAAGCTCAATTCCAACTGCCTGCAGCCACTCGATCCGGTAGCAGCACGTACACTTCCGTTCGACGATGAAATCCGCATAGTCTTCCAAGCGGACGGCGACATGCACGCACACTTCCACTTCCCTACGGTATCGGTAAGCTTTTCAAACTGTCGTAGCTTCCTCTTATGGTTTCTGCAACATTTTTCATTTGAGACCATACTCGTGAAAGAAGTGAACGAAAAACAAAAAAGGGGCTGAAAACGGTCCCAAAACTCCCGGCTAACTGCCGTACGACCACTCGTCCAGGCGTGAATAATTCCGATGGTACCGAAACAGTGCACTTGAATTTGAAGAACATTGTCAAATGCTTGCTACCGAATTGTTTTTCTCTGGGTGGTGTAACGCCACAAATGTTATCACAATAGATCTAAAAAATAGTCGCAGTGATGAAAATACCCGACAAGGAATAATAACGCCCCAAAAGCTAAACAAACTACAGCATACGTAACGACATACAAAGTTCATCAAACAATGCGATTTTTTCACTATGCTGCTCTGCATGACCCACAGCGACTTTTTTTTTCTGATAAGTCAGTTTACATCACTTATTATCTTCACTAAACTTTTCCAGAAACCAATAGAAAAAATGACAGCGAAAAGAGAGAACAGGTCCACCCATTGCTGGTGCCTACTTCGATCCACGAATTCGTAACGTGGTCCCAAATGTCAATGCCATTCGTGGGAGAAAAAAATAACACGATCGTAGCAAAGCCAAGTGTACGCTTGAGTTCATAAACTTTCTTTGAATTAGAACGATTCCAGAAAGTTTGTCTGAAATCGCTCCACTATTTCGAATCAAGGGAAAGAAGAAAGCGTGGACCTCAAATACCAATCGATTCCATATAGAGTTATATAATGTGAATTTTTTTATTTTATCGTTGGTAGCATAGATGCAAGAACTATTACTTTTTTCACCTTTTGCCGGTAGGTGGACTTTTGGCATTTGAACCAAAGGTCTGTATTTGACTAAGGTTTTAGCGCCTTATCTCGCTTCCTGAAATTGAGATTGAAATTCGAAATTAACAGAATAATACATTTAGATGTATGATATATAAAAGGCTTATAATACAATACAAAGAACAATCCACGCTTAACCATCCAAAACCACGATTGAGAGACCTGGTTAAAAATAAGAGTCCAAAGATGCATTTCGTGCCTTCGGGCAACTTTGCTTCTATTGATGTCCAAGCTGATCGATTTGGCACCACTCGGGGGAGACTTGGTCCTATACCCAATGATTTCATTATCTTCAATCCGCTCAACACTGCGATTAATGTTTTTTGATATAGTGGAGAGATTATTATAACTTGAGATAACTCAATGCTGACGTCTTCCAAATTAGGCAGATCGACTGGCAATCGGTGGAGACCCACCTAGTACCTCACAGCAAGACGCCTAGAGGCGGACCGATGATTTGATCGGTTTGAAAAGCTGCCTCCCCTTGCCACTCGGTGCTCAGTTCCGGGCTAACTGACTTCGTCAAGTTAACTTGAAGACGGGGGCAGTTCATCATCGCCGGTGACTTCAACGCAAAGCATCAGACCTGGGGTAACACCTGGAGGAACCCAATTGTACCATCGGCCAGCAAGACTTCGAGGAAGGACGCTACACCATTTTGAACCTGGATTCTCTCACCCGTTTGAGCCGTTCCGGTGCTCATGCTACCATCGATATCTCTCTGACCAACATTATGAACATCTCCGATCCTATCGTCCATCAGTAACTCCGCTAGGACCGCTGTCCGGTGGTGGTCGAAGTAGGTTTCTTGGTCAACCGGTTCCAAGCTTTCCGGCACACCTACTGTGCTTATCGTGCTGACTGGGCGCAATTTCAGCAGTGCGTCGACGCATGTGTTGTTTACGGCTCCTAACCGAAGCTGTGTGAAGACATCGACCTGCAGGAAATCGACGATGTGAAAAAGAAAAAGAAAAATTTCTACCTAATTCTGCCGACAGTTTCAAACACTTTAGAAATGGTTTGTGACTGTTTTTGATACCTTACCTTACCAATCAGACTAAGGCCGGCGTGGCCTCTGCTGTACACAGAAGTTGTCTCTATTCTATTCGGTCCATGGCTGTCACTCGCCAGCCTCGCTGTCTGCGGAGGGTCCGCAGGTCGCCTTCTACTTGATCGATCCACCTCCATGAACGTTGCGCGCCTCTTCTTCTTGTACCTGTCGGTTCGTTTTTGTGAACCATTTTCACAGGGCTGCCGACCGACATTCTTACGATATGCCCAGCCCATCGTAGTCGACCGATTTTTGCAATGTGTACGATGGGAGGTTCTCCCAGCAACTGGTGCAATTCGTGGTTCATTCGCCTCCTCCACGTTACGTCTTCCATCTGCACTCCACCGTAGATGGTACGCAGCAACTTCCGTTTAAAGACTCCAAGGGCGCGTTGGTCCTCCACTAGCAATGTCCATGTTTCATGGCCGTAGAGAACTACCGGTCTAATTAATGTCTTGTAGATGGTCAACTTAGTGGTTCGGCGAACTTTGTTCGATCTTAGCGTCCTTCGGAGTCCAAAGTAGGCACGATTACCAGCCATAATGCGCCTTTTTATTTCTCTGCTGTTGTCATTATCGGCGGTCACCAATGAGCCCAGATACATGAATTCGTCTACTACCTCGATTTCATCACCGTCGATCTGAACTCGTGCTAAGAGGCTAACATTGTCTTCTCGTGAGCCTCTTCCCTTCATGTATTTTGTTTTCGACGGCTTAATCACAAGCCTAATCCTACCAGCTTCAGACTGTTTTTGATAGTTTGATTATAAACGCACTTATTTGGTTATTTTCGATTATAAGTTGTTAGTATCTATTCTTATGATTTGGTTCCATATGTATGCAGGAATAAGCCAACAGTCAACGAAATTCTGAGTGACATAAATCTGTGTCGCAAAATTTTTTAAACCATCGGCTGGAGGCAACAAAAATGTTTCGTCACCTGGAGAAAACGGTACAGATATGTCATATGAGATTTCTCCCGCGACGGTTTACTTTTGCGTGTGTTCAATTTGGTCGTAGTGAAAAATGTCAAATATGAAAATGTAAATATCAAAATACAGTACATTTACCACCACTGTTGTCAACCATCTTCGCTCACTCCCAGACTGTGCAAAGGCATTTTGAAAGATCTAAAGTCCATAATATTCCTTAAAACGAGACCCATCCCCCTTCCTCCTCTCCGATCAAAATACGGACCCATCGCTACTACTAACACCTGTCGAAAAAGACAATACATTTGTGGATTCCCATAACCTGGGCTGTGTCACGATGAGTCCGCATGAGCATGCTATTCAGGATGTAATGTCTAGATTTAGTGAATCTCCCATAGTTACAGTCAGTAGCAAAAAAAAAACCGAGCAAAATTTTCTTCCAAAAAACGCGTTGTTTAACCTTCTGTAACTTTGTCAATTATCAATATATTTGGCTGAAATTTAGACAACGTAATAACTAATGTTTCGACCTTATGTGACCAAAATTTTATGTTGATAAAACTTATAAATTTGAAGTTATGCAAGGGTGTGCGTGAAAAGCACGCCATTTTCCAAAATTTGAACTTTATCCCAAGCACAGATCTTTCCCTACGCTATGCTAGGTCCGCTTTTATTCAAACTATGCGAACCACGAATGCTGGTGATATGCACATTACGGTCCATCGATATCCTTTTGAAAGTTTCTTTTGAACATCTCCCGCGGAAATGTTTTCCTTGTTCTACGTTAGAAGTCCGGACTCCACTGCCTTTTCCTTGTGAACGGAAGTAATATGCCGAGTCAAATTAAATTTTGAGTCACGCTGCAGCGACCTCCCTTAAAACAATGAGCATATAAAAACGTTTTTTTCGGAACCATTGTCGCAAATTATTTTCTTTTCCGAAAAAAACTCGACACACTCGACACTTACCTTCCTTTTCTCAGCCATCATTGAAAAACAATACATTACTCAACAAAAATATCTACACTCTATGAGATATGACCGCATAATAACGCTGATAAAATTCCGAAATCCAAGAGCACGGAGCATCTTTGCTTTGCTCCGTGTTTCTCTTTCTGTTTGACACACGCTCCCGCTACACGCTCATTCGGATTTACCCAAAATTGAGTAAAGTTAACCCAAACTCATAAAAAATGGAACTACTCAAAATTGGGTAACCGAGTCTTAACCCAAACTTGGGTAAACCCACGACTTAATAGAATTTGGGTTAGGTCTACTCATTATTACAAAATGAAGATTTTATGGAAATTGGGTAAAATGTTGAAATAAAAACATGCCCTAGGCTTTTTCTCTTATATTCTATTTATTATCCCGAAAACTGATTATTTTCTTCGTCCTATCCCTCGCCAATACTGTACCACTCACGATTTAAACGTATTTGCTCTTTTTCCCATAGATCCTTATCTTCTTCCGAATACCAAAGGACATTCTTTTTACTAACGTGTGGGGTGGCAGCAGCTTCTTTACGATTCTCGCTCATTTGTTGTACTTATGTGCCGGTGTTGGCCAAGGTGTGTCCTCTTCTCTACCTCTCCAGGAAGATGGTGGTTGACTACGGCATACAGATTCTGACCCTTGATGATTTTCGTGAGCTCGAAGCTTGTCTGTCATCATCGTGCTCCCATCCAAAGGCGTCCATTCGATGATCGCTTCGTGGCGTTCTTGGTTCATCTTTGTAGTAGTTAAAATATATTAACAAAACGGCACATTATAAAAACCACCTAGAATTAAATTAATTGCTAAGTAATTTACCCTCGGATTCGGTGCAATGATTCTCCACGATAGTTCCTGGAACTGCTCGATGAAAGCTTGTGTCACCTACGATCATCATCGTGGTAGTCTCGGTCGCGATCCTTCTTAGATTTAGTCGATGCATATAAGCCTTTTCACTGGTAATCTTCTTTTGAGCGCTCATCAAACCGTTTCACAGCCGCTTCATTTACACCTTCCGTATATGATGGATAGTTTCGGTTTCTTGAAGATGTCCTTGTCTGCTTCTTTCTTCTTAATTATAAGACCACCAACGTTGCTGCCGCTTTGTTCCAACTTTTACACATCGGAGAACGGTTTGGACTACATGTACAAATACGAATATGCTCACTTATAAACCGATAGATCCAGGATGACGGCCGTTGCTAGTACGCGCTAGCGGTTACTTACCGACGACGTAGACTTTAGTCTTGTTTTGCATGGAAATCACCGCACCGGCACCGGGGTGGAAAAAAAAACGTCCCTTTTAGTACACTGTTCGTACAATGGACAAATATTAGGCATAGTTCGACAAACTAAAGTTTATAAACATGTTTCTCAGTCATGTACAAATATTTGTCCATTGTACAAACAGCAGATTAGAGAAGAACTGAGTAACGTTTACCCACTTTCATAAATTGCCTTACCCATGGTATGACGTTTCAGCCTGTTTTATAATAATGGGTAAAAGTTACTCAGCTTTGGGTAAATCCGAATGAGCGTGTAGGCAATGCTCTTGCTCCGTTTTCAAATTCTCGTGCACGGCGTGCAACCGATGATCACACCGCGTGTCGAGTTTTCTGCTCCGCATGTGGTTTAAAACGTACACATGCTAGCTACATGTGCGAAGAGAATCCAAGCCTGGTTGCATGAAGGACTGACTTTATCGACTCAAAATGTAATTGAGAAAAAAAAATGCATTGATAAATTTGATAAATTATTCCCGCCCATACCAGCAGGAGCACCATCAAGCATGAGTACGGTATAAAAGACAAACAGCGATTGGCTGGTCATCATGAAGTTCATTTCGTGCATACTTTCCGTCTCGTTCTTCTTCTTTTAGCATTTCAAGCTTATTGCTTTCACAATCAGCTTATTTCTTGCTCTCATCTGCGCAGTTATTAATTGAGAGCTTTCGATGCCAGTTACCATTTTTGCATTAGTATGGTTGTGTGGCAAGACCAATCATACCCTATGTCATGGAGGCGAGAAATTTTCCGAAAATTTCTTAACGAAAAATTCCTAGACCAGACCGGGAATCGAACCCAGCCGCTTCCAGCATGGTGTTGTTTTGTAGGTGCGCCTTTACCGACTGAGCTAAGAGAGGACCCAACTTCGTGATATTCCACGTGAAAATCATCAAAAATTACTTTGCGGAGTGGTTTCCATTCCAATACGTTCAATGTTGTTGCTGGGGTCCCACAGCCTCCTTGGTCCCATCTTGTTCAACACTTTCACGTCAGATGCTCCTCCCCTACCGGGTGCTTGTATTTTGTGTGTGTTTCCAGATTTCACTGCCATCTTCTACATGGGTCGAGTGATTCGAGCTTCACGAAGGTCCGGATGTTTTGTCCGACTCACTTCAACAGCTGGAAGATTTGTATCAATGCTTCAAAAACACAGACACATTATATTCCCACGCTCAAAATCACCTCGGCTTGTTCCATCTGGAAATGTGAAAGTCCGCCTCGGTAACACTTCCTTCGAATGGTCGAGTGTAGTCGACATATCTCGGTCTTGCCCTTGAAAACCTTTTGCTATTTACATCCCACGTAGACAAAATATCCACAAAGTGCTTCATCCTTAAGAGATTTCTATACCCTCTCAACAACAGAAGGTCCTTCCTATCCTTTAGAAACAGGCATGATATCCACAGGCAAATTATCCTTCCGGTTATAAAATACTTCTTGGCAGTTTGTGAGACATGCTTTAAGTCCCACCAAGCTAGGCTACAGATCATTCTGAATAATTTCCTAAGAATGGTCCTAAACAGTCTGCCGAGGACTAGAAACTTCAAGATCCATTGCCTGGCTGGTCTTCGCAGTTGTTGGAAGATTGAAGAACGTCAACGCTGGCTAGGTTCAGCACTTTACTTTTAAGTGTGTAAAAAGTAGTACGCTAGATTATCATTTTCTGTTTATAACACTAGTCGGCAGTGTTTCACTCCCTTCAAGTATATATGTTGAATTTTATAGATTTTGCCACGCTGAATTCAAATATGGGCTCAGAAATGCTGTAACACGTCCAGTTTTTGAGAAAAATGTGAATAAAATTCACAAAAACACGTATTTCTGTAGTAATATGATCTACCTCATCAACAACCAGAATATTGGCTCAGCCCTTTGCAAGTTGGACTTGGATTTTATGGAATGGACCTCCCTGAATTCATTCGTGAACACAGATTTTTCGTAACACGTAAGATTGATGAAATAAACCGGGTTTTCATTCACAAAATTACGAATTTTCAAGAAAATCAAGATTTCCTATTTTGAAAACATGAATTTTCGCTTCGCCCTTTGAATGTTGGGTTTGGATTTTATGGAATAAACCTCCCTGAATCCATTCGTAATCACAGATTTTTCGTAACACGTAAGATTAATGAAATAAATCGGGATTTCATTCACAAAATTACGAATTTCCATAAAAATCAAGATTTTCTATTTTGAAAACATGAATTTCAGAATTAATGAATGAACTTTGAAGGTCTTCAGCATGAGCATGAGCATGAGCATGATTGACCGCCCGAGGTTGCTACTCCGTTATTGCCAGATCAGCTGTTATTACACAAAGAACCAATAAATGATGCTTGGGACTAGCATACATCCTCAATGTGTAAGAACTGGTGATCTTAAACTAAGGCAATACCGGCGCCGGCCTCGTCCGAATGCAGGTCAAATAGGGAATGGGTAGGAATATGTTGACGTGATACTCGCTTTGTTGGAAGCCGAGAACACCTCTGCACTTCCACGAGAAATCACTGGGATGTTGGATAAAATGGTTGGGTTTGCAGCCGGATCCGTTTTGGTAAACGGTGTGCTGAATTCAACTGACGTCGGCAGCGAATAAGATATTTAACTATGTTCCCGATTCATTCTCTGTACAGAGATGCACATTAAAGCTATTTAAATTTTGGCACCGACTTAAACCAACAGTAGGGATGTTGTTGGGGCCACTCACAAGTGTGGGTGGTTTATTTCAGCAGAAAAACAAAAGTATGTTAAAACACCGAGTTTGAAGACCGATTTAAACCAACAGTAAGGATGCTGTTGTGGCCACTCACAAGTGTGGGTGGTTTATTACAGTGGAATACAAAAATACGTAGGAACATCGAGTTTGAGGACCGATTTAAACCAACAGTAGGGATGTTGTTGGGGCCACTCACAAGTGTGGGTGGTTTATTTCAGCAGAGTACAAAAGTATGTTAAAACACCGAGTTTGAAGACTGATTTAAACCAACAGTAAGGATGTTGTTGGGGCTACTCACAAGTGTGGGTGGTTTATTTCAGTGGAATACAAAAATTACGTAGGAACATCGAGTTTGAGGACTGATTTAAACCAACAGTAGGGGATGTTGTTGGGGCCACTCACAAGTGTGGGTGGTTTATTTCAATGGAATACAAGAATACGTTAAGAATATCGAATTTGAGGACCGATTTAAACCAACAGTAGGGATGCTGTTGGGTCCACTCACAAGTGTGGGTGGTTTAATTCAATGGAATACAAGAATACGTTAAGAACATTGAGTTTGAGGACTGATTTAAACCAACAGTAGGGATGTTGTTGGGGCCACTCACAAGTGTGGGTGGTTTATTTTAGTAGAATACAAAAGTATGTTAAAACACCGAGTTCGAGGACTGATTTAAACCAACAGTAGGGATGTTGTTGGGACCACTCACAAGTGTGGGTGGTTTATTTCAATGGAATACAAGAATACGTAAAGAACATTGAGTTTGAGGACCGATTTAAACCAACAGTAGGGATGTTGTTGGGGCCACTCACAAGTGTGGGTGGTTTATTTCAGCAGAGTACAAAAGTTTGTTAAAACACCGAGTTTGAAGACCGATTTAAACCAACAGTAAGGATGTTGTTGGGGCCACTCACAAGTGTGGGTGGTTTATTTCAGCAGAATACAAAAGTATGTTGAAACACCGAGTTTGAAGACTGATTTAAACCAACAGTAGTGGATGCGTTGCTGGGGCCACTCACAAGTGTGGGTGGTTTATTTCAGCAGAATACAAAAAGTATGTTAAAACACCGAGTTTGAGGACTGATTTAAACCAACAGTAGGGATGTTGTTAGATGCCACTCACAAGTGTGGGTGGTTTATTTTAATGGAATACAAGAATACGTAAAGAACATCGAGTTTGAGGACTGATTTAAACCAACAGTAGGGATGCTGTTGGGGCCACTCACAAGTGTGGGTGGTTTATTTCAGCAGAATACAAAAGTATGTTAAGAACACTGAGTTTGAGGACTGATTTAAACCAACAGTAGGGATGCTGTTGGGGCCACTCACAAGTGTGGGTGGTTTATTTCAGCAGAATACAAAAGTATTTTAAAACACCGAGTTTGAAGACCGATTTAAACCAACAGTAGGGATGTTGTTGGAGCCACTCACAAGTGTGGGTGGTTTAATTCAATGGAACACAAGAATACGTTAAGAACATCGAGTTTGAGGACTGATTAAACCAACAGTAAGGATGCTGTTAGCGCACCTCAAGTGTGGGTGGTTTATTCAATGGAATACAAGAATACGTTAAGAACATCTGAGTTTGAGGACTGATTAAACCAACAGTAAGGATGCTGTTGGGGCCACTTCACTAAGTGTGGGTGGTTTATTCCAATGGAATACAAGAATAACGTTAAGAATATCGAGTTTGAGGACTGATTTAAACCAACAGTAGGGATGTTGTTGGGGCCACTCACAAGTGTGGGTGGTTTACTTCAATGGAATACAAGAATACGTTATGAACATCGAGTTTGAGGACTGATTTAAACCAACAGTAGGGATGCTGTTGAGACCACTCACAAGTGTGGGTGGTTTGTTTCAATGGAAAACAAGAGTACGTTAAGAACATTGAGTTTGAGGACTGATTTAAACCAACAGTAGTGGATGTTGTTATGGCGATCCACTACACAAGTGTGGGTGGTTTAGTTTCAAGTGGAATACAAGAATACGTTAAGAACATCGAGTTTGAGGACCGATTTAAACCAACAGTAGGGATGTTGTTGGGGCCACTCACAAGTGTAGGTGGTTTATTTCAACAGAATACAAAAGTATGTTAAAACACCGAGTTTGAAGACCGATTTAAACCAACAGTAGGGATGTTGTTGGGGCCACTCACAAGTGTGGGTGGTTTATTTCAATGGAATACAAGAATACGTTAAGAACATCGAGTTTGAGGACTGATTTAAAACCAACAGTAGGGATGTTGTTGGGGCCACTCACAAGTGTGGGTGGTTTATTTCAATGGAATACAAGAATACGTTAAGAACATCGAGTTTGAGGACCGATTTAAACCAACAGTAGGGATGTTGTTGGGGCCACTCACAAGTGTGGGTGGTTTATTTCATCAGAATACAAAGAATACGTTAAGAACATCGAGTTTGAGGACCGATTTAAACCAACAGTAGGGATGCTGTTGGGGCCTACTCACAAGTGTGGGTGGTTTATTTCAACAGAATACAAGAAGTACGTGTAAGAATATCGAGTTTGAGGACCGATTTAAACCAACAGTAGAGGATGCTGTTGGGGCCACTCATAACGTGTGGGTGGTTTATTTCAGCAGAATACAAAGTATGTTAAAACACCGAGTTTGAGGACTGATTTAAACCACAGTAGGGATGTTGTTGGGGCCACTCACAAGTGGGTGGTTTGTTTCAACGGAATACAAGATATGTTAAGAACATCGAGTTCGAGGACCGATTAAACCAACAGTAGGGATGTTGTTGGGGCCACTCACAAGTGTGGGTGGTTTATTTCAGCAGAATACAAAAAGTATGTTAAAACACCGAGTTTGAAGATCAGATTTAAACCAACAGTAGGGATGTTGTTGAGGCCACTCACAAGTGTGGGTGGTTTATTTCAATGGAATACAAGAATACGTTAAGAACATCGGAGTTTGAGGACTGATTTAAACCAACAGTAGGGATGCTGTTGGGGCCACTGCACAAGTGTGGGTGGTTTATTTCAACGGAATACAAGAATACGTTAAGAACATCGAGTTTGAAGACCGATTTAAACCAACAGTAGGGATGTTGTTGGGGCCACTCACAAGTGTGGGTGGTTTATTTTAATGGAATACAAGAATACGTTAAGAACATCGAGTTTGAGGACCGATTTAAACCAACAGTAGGGATGCTGTTGGGGCCACTCACAAGCGTGGTTGGTTTATTTTAATGGAATACAAGAATACGTTACAGAACATCGAGTTTTGAGGACCGATTTAAACCAACAGTAGGAATGCTAGTTGGGCCACTCACAAGCGTGGGTGGTTTATTTCATGGAATACAAGAATATGCTAAAACATCGAGTTTGAGGACCGATTTAAACCAACAGTGGGATGATATTGGGGCCACGCACAAGTGTGGTGGTTTATTTTAGCAGAATACAAAAGTATTTTTAAAACACCGAGTTTGAAGACCGATTTCAAACCAACAGTAGGGATGCTGTTGGGGTCACTCACAAGTGTGGGTGGTTTATCAATGGAATACAAGAATACGTTAAGAATATCGAGTTTGAGTGACCGATTTAAACCAACAGTAAGATGTTGCATGGAGCCACTTACGTGCATGGGGTGATTATTGGGAATACACAAGAATGCATTGAGAACATCGAGTTTGATGTCCAATTTAAACCAACTGGCTAGGGATGCTGTTGGGGCCACGCCTGATGTGGGTGGTTTATTTCAATAGACCACGGAAATACATCAAAATTCCGATGTTGAGGACCGGATCTCTCATCCAGCCCCAACCTCGTCTCGACACGATGCGGAGCCCCATCCCCCTTTGGTATTGAGTCGTATGCATGTAATTTGCGTACATGCCACATGCAGCAACAAAACACATCTGACATCCACTGGTCTGTCTCTGAGAAACCAACCATCATCTTAATAACGTGTTTCCAGCATTCAAAAAGACATAAAAAGCCGAAAAAATAAACAAACGTCAATCCAA